>OZ023320.1:44633577-44663577 GCA_964007375.1 Ophion obscuratus
TTTTTCTTGCATTTTTTACTCTTCCTCGGGAAGTGAGATTCGCGAGTCACTTGGGAAAAGAAAAAGAATCGTAAATACTTTAGTGTTAATGATTTCCCGTGTATATATATATGCGCGCGCTATATGCACTGCTGACGTAACGGTACACAGCCGTTTTGATTTAATCGATTATTTCAGGCCCGCCGGTACTCATTGTCATTGTAATTTTGGTAATTCGTATGCTCTCATCTGCAGGCTCCGATAAGTGCACACGCACACACGAACACACGTAGCATGGGCTGGAAAACCATGAAAAAAGGATCAGGGAATGATTCTTCGGTAAACGTGGTACTACATAAAGTACACACACACACGCATATATACATATAGGGTGTCCCAGAACTGAATGCGTTCCCTGAAATGGGGGGGTTGGGGGTGAAATTCTGAGTCGATTGATATAAGCATGCGTGGGTCTCAGATCAACCCCTGAATTATTATTAATTTTTAAAGGCGGACCAATCAACTGCCTCATCGGACGCGCCTGATTGGCCCGCCTTTAAGCATTAATAATAATTCAGGGGTTGACCCGAGACCCACACATGCTTATATCAATCGACTCAGAATTTTACCCCCAACCCCCCCATTTCAGGGAACGCATTCAGTTCTGGGACACCCGGTATATATATATATTTTTTTTCAACGCGTATGTATACATAGACATACATCCATGCAAAAAGGCAGTAGGCAAGTTTGGTCCTGGTTCGATCGACGTGTGACGATCATCCTCGAGGTAATAAAGATGCTTTGGATGGGAAACGTAACGGGCACAGGTAGAAAGTCAGCCGTTGTCGTTGGGGTGCGATACATAAATAATTCAACGTTCATATATGTATACGCAAGGGGATATTCTCTCTCCCTCTCCCCCACCCCTCTCTCTCTCTGTCGCCATCTCAAAATAGATATTTGCATATATAGTGATGAGCCTAAAGGAGATGGATGAAAAAAATCACGATAAAGACGAAAGAACGGTCGTCGACGCTGCCCCGTACGTTAAATCACATTATACGCTCGTGTTCCCGAACAATCGAACGATCGTATCAATCGAATGTCCACGAGGAGTGGACGGGAGAAGCAATGCATCGATCAACGTTTTTCGATATCATTTCAATTTGCCGGCAAAAATATTCATGGGGAATGAATACCCATAATAAACCATTCAGAATACAGGGAAGTTAACGCGGCCACGTAGCTCGAACGTAATATCCACTTTTTTTCGTCTTTTTCAAAGTTAAATTCCTTTTGGCAGCGCTCTACGAAAAACGATTTTTTAATTCGAAAAAAAATTTCAAAAACACCTTTTTTCGACAATAAAAATTAAGGACGATTTCTTTTCGCAACTAAGAACTATTTAAAAAATTAGGACAATTTTTTTTCCATAAGAAAATTCTGATGATTTTTTTTGAAATTGAAATGGAGGACAATTTTTTTTATACAAAAAAGTTAAGTTCCTTTTCTTTCGAAAAAGAATGATAATTTTTTTCGTAAAAATAGATCAAGAACAATTTTTTTCATAAAGAAAAAAGACATTTTTTTTTCTTTAAATAGAATGAAAGGCAATTGTTTTTTCATTACAAAGAAGTGAAACGCAATTTTTTTTCGTCAAAAATATTAAGCTACCTTGACTTCGTTATAAAAAGTAAAAGAGAATTTTTTACGATAAGAAAAATTTGTCTTTCATGAGCCGTGTAATTTCAACGGGCATGTAACTTTCCCCAATGCGACAGAGTACGCAGATGAGAAATAAAATCGTGCGGAAAAATCGAGGGTCCACGTCGTTCGGACATTATTATGCTCCACTCGAGATCGTCTATTCGGGACCAGTGGTGCGCAAGATCGCGAGCGTGTGAATTCGATCGTCGATAATTTCTTCTATTATTATTATTATTATTATTATGAGCTTAAAAGTAAATAGAGGGCCCTCAAATCGTTAATGAAACGGACGTAGCACAATCCACATATATCGTTCGTCGCGAATTTTCTTGTCTCTTATATATATATATATATATATATATATATATATATATATATATATATATATATATATATGTATATATGTGTGTATATATATATATATACATATATATGTGTGTATGTATATGTATATATATATGTATGTATATATATATATATATATATATATATATATATATATATATATATATATATATATATATATATATATATATATATATAGGTCGTCCCTATTTCACACGCTCTGAATTCTCGCCCGAAATTACAGGCGCAAAGCCAGAGGCGCCAGGTGAAAGGCAAACCTAAAAGACCACCGGAAAAGACGAACAAGAGCACGCCTAGGACGTGGAGAGGAAAAAAAAAGATCGATACACGGCGAATCAAATGTGGAGGAAAAACCGTTTGGACGGGACAAAATGCATGGTGCGAGCGAGATCCAAGGGGGTGCTGAATTACGTGACGGAAAATTTGTTTTTCACGGCATACAACAATATTTTGGATCGCGCGTGTTTGATTTTTGAAAATAATGTTTCACCGAGTTTGCGGACTGGTCAGGCGGCTGAAACTAAGTGAAAATAAGGGTGCCTCTGCGCATCGGTATTACGAAGGGAACATTTGTTCAAGTCGAATTAATGTTTTGGTACATAATGTCGAAGTTCGCGTCGTTGGAATGCAACGAAAATCATCTTTTTTATTTGGTCATTTAAAAATCTATAATCTATTTGCAAAAACATTTTTTTTTAATAACGAAAAGGAAATAAAAAAATTAAAAAGAATTCTTGTTGCGTTCCAACGAGGCGAGTTCAAGAGCATTTTGGTGGTGGATTTATTTGGCTAGGGAATGATTGGTTGGAATTGAATAAATGTTTCCAACGGACACATTCCAAGCGGACAAATCGTGTCGCGTAGTGATCGTAATGTGAATAACCTAAACACCGGAGCTTTGTCATTTTTTTTCAACAAATCCACCTACTGATTTGAATTTCGAGTTGTAATTTGGGATCCACAGTTTTGTAGTGACAATGGCCCAAATATTGTGTACAAACGTCAAAAGCTAAAATATTTGTTGGCGAAAGGTTTGTCGGACTTGAATAAAATATGATGTTGAAGTTTTCATCATTGGAGCCGAACGAACATTCTTTTTTATGTTTTCTTTATTTTTATGACTCCCTAAATTATTTTTGGTGCAGGTTCCAATTATGAATCATTAATAAGGTTTTTTAAAAATATTTCCATGACATTCGCAGCCTTAATGTGTCAACAAAATTGGCCAATACGAAAATAAAATCTTTTCGTTGCATTCCAACCATAAAAACTTCAATACTATAACAACATACCGTTAGAATCATATGTACGTTTTCCTATTGAAAGCAGTACCCTTTAGTGACGAAATCAATTATTTGTTCGAGCTAAATATATAATTGCACTGCAGCGAATGAAAAAAGTCTAACTGAGATAAAATTTTATCTCAGTCTAATAAACACTTTTTTCCCAATGTCTATTGTAATCCAATGGAACCTTTCATCCAAGTCAATGTATCAATGTTACATTGGTTATCAAAGAAAAGTCCAGTGGCCCGAGAAATGCACGGAAAAAAAGAAACAGCGAAAATCACAGTATAAACCGCATGAAAAACAGGGTGCCATACTTCATTTTACAGTAAAACAGAGTAATGTAAATCCTGTCCTACAAAAATGACGAATTTTCCTGTACACACTGAGATTTTTACAGTTAGACTGGCTTATTTACAGTTCGGTATTGTGAAGACATCAGTATCTTCAGTAAAAATATTCAACTGTAAAATTTACATGAGATCACTGATTTTTATACTGTACGCAAACTGCAAGGGTTACAGTGTACACTGTATTGAGTACAGAGTGATTCATTAAATTGTACAGTGTGGCACGGTAGTTTTACTCTTCTTTCGACAGTTCGTGGCGTAATCTGTGCACTCTGAGATTTTTACCGTTACACTGATTTATTTACAGTTTGGTATTGTGAATAAATCAGTGATTTCAGTAAAAATATTCAACTGTAAAATTTACATGAGATCACTGATTTTTATACTGTACGCAAACTGCAACGGTTACAGTGTACATTGTATTGAGTACAGAGTGATTCATTAAATTTCACAGTGTGGCACGGTAGTTTTACAATTCTTTCGACAGTTCGTGACGTTATCTGTGCACTCTGAGATTTTTACAGTTACACTGGTTTATTTGCAGTTTGATATTGTGAGTACATCAGTGATTTCAGTAAAAATATTCAAGTGTAAAATTTAAATGCGATCACTGTTTTTTATACTGTCTGCACATGAGGCACGAGGCCAGGACACAAAGGATTGCCAGTTAGTAGTGCGTGGTTGATGGGACGCGGACATCGAAATTTGTGCGACAGAATTCAAGAAATTATAAAGAAAGAGAGAATTAAAAAAAAAGGTACGTTTTTGTCTAATTAGGACTTGTCTCGCGCGTGGGGTGGGGCACGTGACCAGGACATACAGGATTGCCAGTTAGTAGTGCGTGGTCTATAGGATGCGAACGTTGAAATTTGTGCGACATAATTCAAGAAATTATAAAAAAGAGAGAATTATTTACGAAAAGGTACGTTCCTGTGTATGTGACTGATTTTGTAATATTTTCTACACATTTTTCTCAAACTTCTTTTATGGATAAACTTTTTTGTGTGCTCATTCACTTTATTATATTCTTGATATATATATTACATTGCTTACAATATACATTGTAAGCAAAGGTTTCGCCGAATTTTTTTACTTCATTTTTATAATCAAATTTACAGTGTGACGTTGTGAACGGTATTCACTGGTTAGGACTTGTCTCGAGCGTGGCGCGACCAGGACACAAAGGACTGGCAGTTCTTTCAGCGCTTCAATTGGTCTTTCAGCGCTATCTGATGTTATTTTTACCCCTAATTTTGTATAATATACGAGTTGTGGCACTATTAAATTTCGGGGTTCATGAAGTTTGAATTACAGGTTAAAACAAGAACGTTTCCCGTGTTCACACTGTAAAAAGCAACGGTTCAAAACTGAAACTATATCTGTTGCTAACCAGTTTCTAGAACAGAGGACTCCACTGTTAAAACACCTACATAAACTCTGTCGATATAACTGGCGCATTCAGTGTACATAATACAGATTAACCAACTGTCAAATTACAAGTTTCGTTACATTTATATTACAGTGTTGAACTGTCAAAATTTACTTTTGACTACACTGTATTTTGGACTGTGTGTTCCAGTAAAAGATACAGTAGAGCGGTTCGAGTCCAAAGAGGACAGTATAGGAGCTGTAATAATTTACTTTGAGCACACTGTATTTTGAGCACTGTGTTTCAGGTAATATCGCTGTGCAATCGCTCGAGTCCAATGCGAACTGTGAAGCCCCTGTATTTTGTACTATTTCTTTTTTTCCGTGTGAGATCATAAAAATAATAAAAATTCCAGTGCTTCTCTAGTGTTATTTTTTATTATTGAAAACAGTATGCAGAAATACTCACCACTATTCTGTTGGGGGTAACATCGAGCGGTCTCGCGCCAAGAACCGGGGTAGCAGGGGCACTGCCCCTTCTGCAGGCTTTCTCGTACGAAGTGTCTGCAAAATAAAAGAAACAAGCACGGTTAAGGAGGTTGGAGTGTTAGCCACAATCTAAGATTAAATTTGAAAAAATACATATATTATTGTCCCGACTATACAGAGGCTGTACAATTTTTTGAGTTTTTTTTTCACCGCTAAGCACAAGCGGTAAAAAATAGTCTAATGTATGTAATTTTACGTGCAGTTAGATGTGCAAAATGTTCACGCTACGGGTGACGTAATTTTTTTTGGCTACTTAACACCGAGATGGGAATTTCTAACAACGGATTAGCGCAAACTGAATCTTCGTAAACATTTGAAAAAGAAAAAAAAAACAATTTTGCCCATCGTAAACCATATATATTGAATATTGAACGATCAAGATTTGATGAAAGATTACGAAGACCATTGCTGACAAACTGGGGCCGGGTTGAAATTTCGAACTTCGAATGATCAGAACGCTCAACACTCCGAAAGAATTTTACACGAAAGACCAAAACTCCGAAAATCTGAACACCGTCAAAATGATGCGGCTATGGAAGTTTTTAAAGTTTCAAAATTTTCAATAAATAGACGAATTATTGCAAGAATTTTTTTTTATTTAGAAGTGATTTTACGTCAATTTTGAAATTTGTCGAGACAATGTTATGCTTTCTGCATCATCTACAGTCAACTGTGTAGACTTTCGCTGGCATGATCTTGAGGAAGCTTGTAATTTCGGAACATTAAAATTAGGAATTTTAAATCGTCGGCGCATTCAAACTTCGTAATTTCAACGCGATCCCCATGTCAAGATCATGCCACCCAAGGCCTACGCAGTTGACTGTAAATTATGTAGAACGTATAACATTGCCTAGACAAATTTCAAAATTGACGCAAAATTACTTCTCAATAAAAAAAAGTTCTTCAAATAATTCGTCGATTTATTGAAAATTTAGAAACTTTTAATACTTTCAAAACCGAATTATTTTGACGGTGTTTGGATTTTCGGAGTTTGGTCTTTCGTGTAAAATTCTTTCGGAGATTTGATCTTTCAGGGTAGTATTTTTTCGGAGTTTTGAGCGTTCTAATAATTCAAAGTTCAGAAGCCCCGGCCCCATTTTGAATATCGGAATATTAAAATTCGGAATTTTAAACCGTCGGAGCATTCAAAATTCGGAATTTCAACCCGGCCCGGCCAACCTCAACGTCCGCGACGTTGCCGTATTTCGGCAAGACGTAATATTAATTAACGGTAATAACAAATAATTTCGCGACATAAATAAATATAAATATGCATAATTATAAATGACTCGAAATTCCATTCTGAGTTGTATAAAATATTCACTGCCGCAGTTTTTCCATAATAATCATCCCTAATGTTATACTTTTTCAAGCTGGCAGTAACACAAAAGTTTTTCTTATTTTAGGTAATAAATATAAAAATGCATAATTTTGCCCTTTAATTGTATATATTTTATGAAAAATTAGGATCTACAGAATAAATTTCTACCTCGTATGCATTTTTTTGAAGTTAATTGAAAAAAATGCAAAAACCGTCATTGGACAACTGAATCGCGCCAACTTCTTTAAATTTAAGCAACTCGTACACATAAGCGATCCCAAAAGTGGCACATTCCAAAATCTATTAACGTTGCGCGCAGGACGCGAAATATCTAGTCGAGGGAAAAAAAATATCGTCTCGAGAAAAATATTTTCCGGCTCATTCTCACGCCCCTGTGCACGAGGACCGAAAAAGCCCGCTTGGCACAACAAGAAAAAAAAATCTGTACTTCAGAGTCGAGCGCGCAACCTCTATAGCTGCCGGATAATTGGCGCAACGATTTTTTTCCCTCTCCGTCTCCCGTATAAAAGACCGAGAATGCAGGAGAGATCCACGAGGTTTTGTTACGAGCAGAGCGAATCATTCGCGGCCAAAGGGATGAGTTCCTTCTCTCTCGGAATTATATAAAAAAAAACTCTTTCCCAATTTCAACAATTTCCACAGAATTTTTTTTTTCAGTAAAGGGAGAAGGCCCTTTACAAAAAAAAGTCCTGTACACCCTTTCGTCGAAAGGTTCCCATCTTTTCTTATCCCTTTGAGGAAAATTACGAGGGGACGCGGGATTTGGAAAATACTCAAGTGGAGAGAAGTGATCTGATATTTTTTATATTTGCGATGAAACAGCAAAAAAAATATATATATTTAAAAAAATGAAGGTTACGCGAGTGAACCTGTGGAAAGAGATTGTACAGGAAAATCGTCTTGTTGTTATGTGAATATTATATAAACAAATTGAGGTGTGTTCAATTATTATAATCACTATCATAATTATTCCTGTCCGACTCTCGTGTAATGATGATCTGTGTGGCGAAAATGAGATTTTCGCGCAACTTATTTGTCAGACAAAAAATTTTATCTGAAGAAAAGAAAGAATCTGAAATCAGATTTTTAAATTTGAAAATGGAGTATGCAAATTCGAAAAGTAGTTTGATTCCGATAAGAATAATAAGTAGTCTAGGGTTTTTAAGGTGCCTGAATTCGAATGTAGTGAAATCAGATTTTTAAAATTTAAAATGACTTCTGCAATATGGTGGATAGAAATTCGAAAAATAGTTGGATTTAAACGCAAGTTTGTATCTTTCGGTGTTCGAGGTAAGATTTGACACGATACACGTTAAAAATTCGATTCGATGTTGTCAAGTAAAATACTCAAATTCTTCTTCATTTGCTGTCTAAGCTCAAAACTGAAGATAATAAATTTAAAAATACAATAATCCTGAAGACTCGACAAATGAAACTAAAAAACAATAGATACAGAAAACAAACAAACATAAAAAACAAAATACAAAAAAATACGAAAATCACAAAAAATGTTAACTATGAAAAGTACAACAAAAAAAAATGTTCAGCAAAATGTACAAGAAACATAAAATCGGAGTCAACAACCGCCACGTCCTCGACTTGTGACGCTGGGGGGTTGGGGAGAGAGCGGGATATGAAACCATTAAAAATATGATTTTCCATTTTTTTTATGAATAATAGTTTGCCATAAATAGTTGACTAAATTTTGATCTGTTATAACATATCCGAGCTTCAGGTCTTTGTCGTTAGGGCTCACATTTGAAATTCCTGACCACAAACATCTAGATACAAATTTTCGTGGAAATCAAACGATTAAAAAAAAAATCGCATCCACCATATTCGATCCGCTGTTTTGAATCTTGAAAGTTTACTTCCAGATTCGGTTCTGCGACCTCAAGAACCATAGAATATTAATTTTCATCAAATCGAAACAATTTTTTAAATTTTCGTCCGCTATATCGGGTTCGCTAATTTGAATTGAAGAAAGGTGACTTCAGATTCGGATTCAGTGACCTCAAAAACCATGATTTACCATTTGTTAAGACAGTCAAATCGGTAGGGTAAAACATGTTATTTTTTCTTAAGGCGTTACCACTTGTAGCGCAAAAAAAGGCCTTTTTCATGAATTTTTTTAAAGAAAACTACAAAACTTTTTTAATCGATCAATATACCATCTTAAAGAACACATCTTGAAGAACTTTCAGTCATTTTTTTATTGAAAAATATTACATTGTTTAGTGGCAAATGGCCGACAATGAAATAATGTTTTTATATACACGGTTTGCGGTGACCAACATTGCGGCGAAGTGGACCAGCTGAAAAAAAATGCGGCTGGATTTAGTCAAACATAAGTATAAACTAGTCTTTAATCGAAGGATTTTAAAAAATATTCATTTTTCACAAAATCGCGGACAGTCAAAGTTAATGGTTCGATTTTAACGATAAAAAACGGCCATTTTTTGGCTATAAAACGGCCATTTTTTTCGAAAAAAAAAAATCGAACGATTAAAGACTACATTTTTATGTATTAAATAAGCCTGCAAAATTTCAAGACGATCGGTTCATTAGTGTTCGAGTAATCTTGGTCACCGACTTCAGAAATGCCATTTTGAGGAAAACGCGTTTAAAGTTTCAATTTCCGGTCGTTTACACAACGGATTCTTCTCTTTCAACGCTCGTGTCTCAGTCAATTTTGTTCGGATCGACTTGAACTTTTCAGGACATATTCTCAGATAGTTATACTTCAAAAAAATGCAATAAAAAAAAATCGATTTTTTCAAAATCGCAAGTGGGGGTAACCCCTTAAATGCCCATATATGTGTCATAATGCGAAAAGTGGCGCGACTTTTTTCCGCCTACGTGTCACTCATAGGAAAGTGGGTAAGAGGGAACAAATTCTTGAAGTGTTCATAAGTGAATAGAAAAATCAACAGTTTTATTTCGACTAAAAAACTGATTTTATAAATATATATATATATATATATATATATATATATATATATATATA
Source organism: Ophion obscuratus (assembly GCA_964007375.1). Classification (NCBI taxonomy): domain Eukaryota; kingdom Metazoa; phylum Arthropoda; class Insecta; order Hymenoptera; family Ichneumonidae; genus Ophion; species Ophion obscuratus. The sequence continues at coordinate 44,643,535 of OZ023320.1, forward strand.
TATATATATATGTATGTATATATATAAATTTATATACTTTTTTGCACGACATTCCAGGGGACCGATTCGAACGGGACACCCTATACGTCTGCCTTCATACACGCCCAGGAGTACATGATATAATGGTCCTTACACGCAACAACGTTTACGTTTACCGTTGCACGTGAGTACGCACAAGGCCAGTGACTGTTTAACGCTCTCTTTTTATTTTGTCCGCCGTGTACGCGTGAGAGACGTTGTATACTCGAGAACCCTCGACCGTACGAGAAGTTAATGCCTGATAAATTTCGCGTGTGCATTGATTCCCCATGAACGAGTGTACGACTGTGCGTGCCCAAAAATTACCACGACATGCGCGAATTAAATGCGGCATTGGAGTTTGCATCGATGCAACGGAACTTCCTTTCGACATTTTTTTTCTTCGTAATCTTCAAGCGCTTAAAAAACGTTTGTGTATCTGAATAAAGCAGGGCAAAAAAAAGTTCTACTCGCACTCCAACGATGCAAAGTTCGTCGTATAAAAGTGTGCAATTCTTTTGGCGCGAAATACTTCAAACGTGCCGCATTAAGTTGTTCCGAATGGATCGTTTCTCGAAGTGCAATTTGAAAAAAAAATTATTGGTCGTATGAAGGTATCGTTTATTATTCACCCTTTCCATCAAATGATTACGATCTTGAAGACTTCATTGTTGAAACGAACGAAAATTAATTTTTTTATAGCCAAAGTTTTTTTTTCAGCGATTTGGGTTAATAGTACACTGAAAAAAAAATTCAGTTGTTTAACAAAATGTATCTTTAAATACGTTCAACTTGATTTTTGATTGGCATAACAAACATTTTGTTAATCTAACGATAGTTTTAGTGGTGTGAACTGTAGCTTATTTAGCTACAGTTTATTTAGTTTTATTTAGCTAACGATAGTCTTATTTAGCTAACGATAGTTTTAGTGGTGTGAACTGTAGCTTATTTAGCTACAGTTCACACCACTAAAACTATCGTTAGATTAACAAAATGTTTGTTATGCCAATCAAAAATCAAGTTGAACGTATTTAAAGATACATTTTGTTAAACCAACTGAATTTTTTTTTCAGTGTACAGTCGTGCTGTATATTGGAATCAGAAAAAATTAGAAGAAGGCTAGTTTTTTGACAGGTGATTTTGTAGGTGCCACGGGTGATAAAATCAAGTATGCCTAAAAATCGTGGGGTAGGGTTTTTTTTAGGGGATGGGGGTGGATTAATGCCAAACTACAACTCCCACGAGGTCGGCGCCGGGAGACAAAATGTTCAGAAAAATCCGGGTTTTATTTTTGTACATAGCGCCGAAGTCGTGGAAGTTCATTTTGGGGGTGAAAAAGTGGGGTGAAATTTTGAACAATCAGTTTTCATTCGATAACTTTTTAGGACAAATTCATACAATTTTTGTTCAAATGGAAACGTTGTAGCCCTTGAAAAGTCACGTCGATCGAGTATTCGATCAACCCTCTCCAATAATATCTTCACCCCCAAAAGAATTGTTGAAGAATTGACAAAAAAATTGTTTATTGAATAAATCAAAAACAATCGATTTTTCGGGGATGGTTCAAATGTACGAAATGTAGAGAATAATTTTCTCTGTATTTTCGTTCCTATGCACAACCCTTGAATTTTGCTTTTTCGAACCCCTCTCAGGGGTTGAAAATTCAAAATGAAATTCTGGGAAAACTATTGACCGAAACTAAAGAGATACGAGTTTGGCGCTGTGGACAAAAATGTAGATGAGGGTTCAAGCTACAAATTCTTCCACGGCGGCGAATTCGTGCGGTCAATAGTTTTCCCAGAATTTCATTTTGAATGTTCAATCCCCGAGAGGGGTTGGACAATCAAAATTCAAGGGTAGACCATAGCAACGAAAATATGGACAAAATTATTCTCTACATTTCGTACATTTGAACCATACCCGAAAAACCGATTGTTTTTGAGTTATTCAATAAACTATTTTTTTTTGTTTTTTTAACCATTATTTGGGGGTGAAGATATTATCGGAGAGTGATGATCGAATACTCGATCGACGCGGCTTTTCAAGGGCTACAACGTTCCCATTTGAACAACCAGTGTACGATTTTTTCTAAAGAGTTATTGAATTAAAACTGATTTTTCAAAATTTCACCCCACTTTTTCACCCTCAAAATGAACTTCCACGACTTCGGCGCTGCGGACAAAACTAAAGCCCGGATTTTTCTGAACATTTTGTCTCACGGCGCCGACCTCGTAAGGGTTGTAGTTTGACATTAATCCACCCCCATCTCCTTTCATCCCCTAAAAAAGAACCCTACACCCCGATTTTTAGGCAAAATTGGATTTAGCACCCGCGGCACCTACAACATCACCTGTCAAAAAACTGGCCTTCTAATTTTCTCCGATTCCGGGTTTTTTCAGCGACAGCACGACTGTACTACAAAAATAATCATTCGAATCATTAAAAATCTACAACCCGAATTGACAAGAAATGATTATTGATAATAATGAAAATAAAGCGATAAAGGGGGAAAAAACATTTCTTTGCATTCCAACGGTACGAGGCTTCAACATTCAACACTGTGAATGAGTCTCCAGATACCAATTCGATGAGCAATTCGTTCAGCGAGTCCTCGGCAAAAGATGAAAAAGAAAAAGTATATTCCACCGAAATGTGAGAAACAATTTTTTTCGTTGTTTACTGATCGATTTTTTTTTGTCATCCGAGATCGTTTACACGAGTTCCCGGTAATTGTGTTTCTATTCAGGCGCATCCAAACTCATTTTTCATAAGTCTAGGTATCCTAGGTAAGGGGAGAGAGAGAGAGGGAGAGAGAGAGAGGGAGAGAGGTGTCTTTGTTGCGGACCAGGCGCGAGCCCGACAATTCCTTTTCCGTCCTCTTTTTTTCCACTTTTTTTTTCGTATCTTCCACTTTCTTGAGACTGACACACGCAAGGTGACGAGGCATAAAAAATTTACGGCTAGCGCGTGCTTGCGTCTTTCGTTAGTGCAACACACAATTGCGCGTTTTCTTTGGACCGCAACGAAAATAGGTACACGCGTCTCTATGAACACCTGGGTACACAAGTTACGGGTACGCAGTGGCTCAAGAGGTCTGCCTTTTCTCCCGCTCTCTTTTCTACCCCCGTGTATGTCGCGACGCGGGGATGACGAAGGAACTTTATCCTCTTTCGCTCCGTCGTCTTTTTGCGAGACGAGTCACGACGGAGGAGTCACCATGGGCCAGCTTCTGAATGATCTTCAAGTTTGCCTCAAGGAATGCAACGAAATATTCTTGTTTGCTGTCAACCGAAATATTTTTTTTTTCAAATTACGCGACGTAAAGTACGTTCGAATGATTATCGTAGACTACATATCGTAAACCTGTTTAAAAAGTGTTCGGTTGATAACAATTCAGAAAACTGAATTTTGCATGCTGAACAATGTTTGTCAGTTTGGGGTCTGCATAAGTTTGAGGTTTCGAGAATACGATTTTCTTGGTTGCATAGTGTTTTAAATTTAATTTGCAACGAAGATTTTGCAATAAATAAAAAATTGTCCAAGTTAGCAGGATTTTTGTAAAAGATCCTCGCTACGATTTACCGTTTTTTTATTTTGCGTCTTTTTCGAAAATGTGCCTCATGGAACGGTGTACCTAAAAATCTAATCGTCCGATTCACGTCAAATTCGGACAGAGCACAGTGTATAGCATTTGCTACCGTATGACCAGATAATTTTTTTATATGTTTATCCATTTGTCGATAACAAATAATTAGTTGTCTTTTTTCTAATTGACCTTTTTTGTCCTCAGCTCACTCATTTCGTAATTTTCGAAAAAAAAGTATCCGGTCACCATAAAGTTTTATTGCTATATTAAAAGTATACTTCTAATTTTTATTTCAGATGTGTCTATTTGCCAGAACCACCTACACTGGGTATGCAGCAATATCGGCACTTTGTTTAAATAATATCCATTGTCAATCAATATTCTACAATGCGAAAAAACCTAAACTTGGCACGTCTATGTATCAATTGTGTGTAAAATCCGAGCCACGTCATCCGCATACTCCGACCACATTTTTTTTTCTAACGATTTATCTTTTCGGCCACAAGCTGATGCAGGTCAGTTAAGGGCGGGGTAAAGTATTTAAATTTGTTTTTCATTTTTTAAAAAATTTTTAAATGAATGCATAATATATCAAGAATATTGTGTTAAAATTTCAAGTCGATCGGAGTAAAATTGACGAAGTTATGAGTATTTGAGCGTCTATTGCTCCATGCCGTTCTCTTCTCTTCTGCGTTTTTCAAACCGTTTTTCTGAGACTTGTCTTATTTGAAGTCCGTGTGCACGATAACTCAAAATCTACTGGACCAATCGCTTTGAAATTTTGCACAGTACTTCTTCACATAATTTACCAGGTATTGTCGAGAGCTTTTTTGTTTTTTTTTTATAATTACTAATTTTTCAACAACAAATTAGCCGATTTTTTTAGCGAAAATCGGGTTTTTGGCTCCCAAGTGCTACGAAAAATCGAAAAATCGAAAAAAAAAAATCCTCCCGTCATTACCTCGAGAAACATCTCCTTTAACAAATGCATTTTGATTTTTTTGTTTCAAATGATTCTGTTGCGAGTTATGGTGCACACCGCAAACCAACTTATTTTCGAGGCGCCTCCGGGGTTTAATTTTCACTCGCTCAATTTTGAATATTTTGCAATGCAAATTTAGGAGAATGTTGTTCAAATGTTACTTTATTATATGTAAATTTTTCAATAAACGAACACTATTCGTTACGCCAAAAAAATCTTAAAAACATGCTTTTTTTTCGCCGAATTAACTTTACCCCGCCGTTAAGGGGTTACCTCCACTTGCGATTTTGAAAAAAAAGTTATTTTTATTGCATTTTTTTGAAGTATAAGTATCTGAGAATATGTCCTGAACATTTCAAGTCGATCCGAACAAAATTGACTGAGATATGAGCGTTGAAAGAGAAGAATCCGTGGTGTAAACGACCGGAAATTGAAACTCTAAACGCGTTTTTCTCAAAATGGCATTGCTGAAGTCGGTGATCAAGATCACTCGAACACTAATAAACCGATCTTCTTGAAATTTTGCAGGCTTATTTAATACATAAAAATGTAGTCTTTAATTGTTCGATTTTTTTTTCGAAAAAAATTGCCGTTTTTTAGCCAAAAAACGGCCGTTTTTTTTTCGTTAAAATCGAACCATTAACTTTGACTGTCCGCCATTTTGTGAAAAATGAATATTTTTTAAAATCCTTAGATTAAAGACTAGTTTATACTTATATTTGACTAAATCCATCCGCATTTTTTTTTCAGATGTTCCACTTCGCCGCAATGTTGGTCACCGCAAACCGTGTATATAAAAACATTATTTCAGTGACGGCCATTTGCCACTAAAAAATGTAATATTTTTCAATAAAAAAATTACCGAAAGTTCTTCAAGATGTGTTCTTTAAGATGTTATATTGATCGATTAAAAAAGTTTTGTAGTTTTCTTTAAAAAAATTCATGAAAAAGGCCTTTTTTTGCGCTACAAGTGGGGGTAACGCCTTAAGCGCGGGATTTCAGACGCCAATGCTGTCCAACATGTGAGATCAGTCTGAGTTACACGATGCACGTGGCAAGCCACGAAGTTACGACGCCCGTCCACATGTCTACCGTACAGTTGTTCCGGTCTTCATTTTCAACAGCGACCATTATTCAAAGTTATACCAATTGCCGAGTTCTCGAGCAGAGAAAAAAAAACTGGTCCGCGTTTGTCAAACGGTTGTAGATCGCCGGGGTAAAAAAATGGCAAATAAGGAACTGCGAGCGCATTGCTCGTGCAAACAAAAGCGTTAAACCCGAGGCTCGTAATTTGACGACGATTACTTTGCATACGGTGGCTGGTTATGTTGCAACGTTTATTTGGCCTGACAAACGGAGGAGGGGCAATGGGGGAAGAAACGTGAGGTCTCCCGGCGCACCTGGAACCATTTTTCGAGGCGTTCGGACTCCTGTCGAGTCTTCAATCATGAGACCGTGAGGAAATGCGGGAGACAGCGAATGACAGTTCTTTGTAACGAGAAGTCACGAGAGCCGAATGAAGGCACATTGAGTTTACGAAAAAAAAACTAACCCCATTGCTAAGAATAGCAAAGAGCTCATATGTGTACTCTAGTTCCAGTAATAACTGTGTCCCAGGGCTAGAAAAGCAAATAGGAAAATCCGGAAATAGAAGGGAAGCGAACCCTCTCTATGTCTTCTACATCTGAGATGCAAATGGATCCAACGTTGTCCAAAGCAAAGTCGACGTGACCCCCGTCAGGCGCTTTTGTGGCCAGTTCGCGTGGCAATTGACGCGAAGAGACATGTCCATACATTACCTATTGAATGGTCTGATAACGGTGAGGGCCGGAAGTGACCAGCGGGAAAGAAACCAACCGAAATGCAGGAACGTTCACTCGACCATTAGGATTTCATTTTGTCGACCAATAACACGGAGAAAAAAGGTAACTGGGCTGACCACTTGCTGGTTGGTTGGATACGAAAGTGCTATTCCTTTCGTGCACCCTTAGGCTTGTACCGGTCACTACTTTGGGCACTCAAGTCGATCAACTAGTCACTTGGTGCAAGCCACAATTGTGCCCCACAACTCAAAATGGAAAGTACTCCATTGATACGTATCCCACAAAAGTTGGGTGCCTCGGCTAAGTGATCCATGTGAAAGAAGCCGAAAATTAAGTGCTCCCAACCATTTTGTCATCTGGCTGCACCACACTTGCCTTCCCGTACGTGTTACAGTAAAATTTCCCAACCGCCAATATCCAGCTAGGCACGAAAATACGATTGCGAAGATTGCAGAGTATCCTGATTGAGCATGGAACACGCATGTATCTTTTTGACCACCATGAGGAGCTTCGAAGATCATCAGTACAAAAGTTACCAGCTCAAATCGGACCCAACCTCAAAAGGAAAACAAGCTGTGCTTGTTTTCCTTTTGAGGATTTTTTTAGGTACTTGCTTTTCTTTTTACGGTCTTCTGATAATCATCATCGATCGTGCTTCAAATTCTTTTTGTCGTGCTTGGGGCCTTTCTTCGTTCGCTCGCAGCAAAGCGGACACAATTGGGGCACTGGAGTGCAGCTGCAGTCTTCGTTCAGGCGATCAGCGGAAGAGGGAAAAGTAGCGACGGGCGCCTTAAGTACCGAAAGTCCTGTAGCGAAAATAAATCGAGTCCCTCGGGTACGACCGAGGATAGTGCCGTGAACGGTTCACAGTCTTTGGTAGCAAGACACTGAGCAAAGTTGGGCCGAAGAAAGATCAGAGTTGTGCCAATAGACTGTCTATCGCAACTTCTAAAGGCAGGCTCGTTCCGCATCTTTTATCCGGTCTTTGAGGGTACAAAGGGTCCTTTGGGGTTGAAAGGGAATTTTCCAGATCAATTTTGTACTTTGGTCTACCCGTGGCTCTTTATTCCCACTCTGCGCCAGTTTCTTTCAGCTCGAGTTTTCCACTCGGACGGTGGCTGTTGTAGTCTCCGATAATTCCATTTTAGTGAGCTTCGGGCCATTCATATAAACTTTTTCACCAATTCAACAATTGGTAGACGTCATATGCAATTCTTTTTCGACAGTACACCGAAGTAAATGATTTGTTTGAATCAAATAAGTGTCGTTTGAATCTGAGCCTTCCACATTTTTCCTTGATCTCTACATGTCATCATCCATGTAAATAAAGACGTAACAAAGTCGTGTCTGTACATGAGATATTTTTTCACGAGAGTAATTATCGTTCACTAAAGATACAATGAACAAAACAGTAATTTTCGAAATTTGATGTCCGTTCGTCTATGCACGCATCACGTAAAAACTGCTCAACGAATATGATAAAAACTTGGCACGGATATACGAGGGTGGGGTGAAAAGTTTCCGGCCTGACCAAGAAAAACGACGTTTAAAAATTTTTTTTTGCTTTATTTTTCAACATAATCTCCATCAACACTGATACATTTCTCATAACGGTGTTCTAATTTAGTTATACCAGTTTTAAACGTAGATTCGTCAAGCTCCTCAAAATACTGATTTACAGCTTCGATAACTACTTCGTTGCTCTTAAATCTTTTTCCGCCAAGCCATTTTTTGAGGTTAGGAAACAGGTAATAGTCGCTGGGGGCTAAGTCTGGAGAGTAGGGAGGATGCGGCATCAATTCAAACTTCAATTCGTGGATTCTGGACATGGCAACAATCGACGAATGCGCTGGTGCGTTATCGTGATGAAACAAAACTTTTTTCTTCGTCAAACGAGGTCGTTTAATTTGCACCTCGTGCTTCAAACGTTGCAATAACTCTGCGTAGTATTGACCAGTGATAGTCTTACCCTTTTCAAGGTAATCAATGTATATAATTCCTCTCGCATCCCAAAAAACAGTAGCCATAACCTTGTTTGCCGATAAAATTGTTTTTGCCTTCTTTGGGGTTGGTTCCCCTTTTCCAACCCACTGTTTTGACTGTTCTTTATTTTCAGGAGTGTAGTGGTGGACCCATGTCTCATCAACAGTTATGAATCGACGCAAAAATTCGTTTGGATTACGCCTATACAGCGCCAAATTGTCGGTAGAAATGGTTTTTCGAAGCAGTTTTTGGTCGAGCGTTAGCAAACGCGGCACCCACCTTGCACACAGCTTTTCCATGTTCAAATGGTTGTGCAAAATATTTCGCACACGTTCAGCTGACATCCTACAGGTCTCAGCTATCTCATGCACTTTCAACCTGCGGTCTTCCAACACTATTTTATGGATTTTTTCAATCATCTCTGAAGTTGTGACTTCAACGGGCCGTCCTGAGCGAGGCTCGTCAGAGGTGCTCACACAACCCATTTTAAATTCAGAAACCCACTGCTTAATAGTTGAATATGATGGGGAGGAGTCTCCTAGTGCTGAATCCATCTCTTCTTTTATTTGTTTTGGTGTAAAACCTTTCAAATACAAGTATTTGATGACAGCACGTTTTTCCAATTTTTCCATTTCTACGAAAACAACGGAAGCGTCTCGCGCAATGTGCTCTCAAACGCAAACTAACGTAGCGATTGGGCTGAAACTGTACATACAAGCTCGGTAGGAATGGTACTGTAGGACGCCGCTCCAAAACTAGACCTAGTGGCACCATCTCTTGGTCAGGCCGGAAACTTTTCACCCCACCCTCGTAGATACCCCGGACAAAATGTAGGATACTTTGGATCCTAACCCGTTAGGAAATTCAGCTCAAGGCGTATTCGTTATATGGTACAATAATCCGCCGCTAGATGGCTACAGGTATTTTACATCTCGTTATGGTTCCTCTTGATCCCCAACTGGAAAAAGAAGCATCTACATGCTGGCGCTTGTAGTCTTTCGTAACTGATTAGGCTACCGTACATTCTATTTGTGTGCGGAATTTTGAAGACTGCGATAATTCGAAAATCAGTGATTTAGCTTTGCGATTTTGGTTATGATACGTAACCTAGCCTAATCATCAAGTCCACAAGTAGTGAAGTGGCATTCATGATCAACTTGGGTCCCGATCAGAGGCCTTTAGGCAAATTCCAACGTCCTGGCAGTCTCGATCGAAGCGAGCCAGACGCGAAATAATGAAGGGCCCGGTTTGGGGGCATGTGGAGTGATGCAAGCATTTCCGTCGGTCGTGAATGAGGCACCCACGTGGAGGTGCTGTGCTGCTCATAGCTCGGCAGGGTAGCCCTACGGGTGGCTCGCTCCAATGTTCCATTGCGAGCAAACGCCAGTGGATTTGTTAGCCTGCAGATCCCGGGTGCGATCCCATTTAATGATACGATTTGAAGTATGGGCGATCGATGTCGTGCACACCCCGTGAATTGTCCCGTTTCTTCCGATACGTTGTATACACAACGAGACAATAAAAACAACCCTTCGAGGGTGCACCTACTTCTCTCCGACAGAGCATCGTTCTTCAGCAGAACAATATATATTTGTTCCCGCAGGAATCCTTTCCTTTCATTCGTCCAATATGCCACACGTACCCCTTTCGGGTTGCCCAGGATCGTTGCTGCATATCGATAGCATGAAGTACGCGCACCAAACAGAATACACAATAGGAGTAATATAAATGGACGAGAATACGCAATTGTTGCAAATGGGAATGATCGAGCTGGAGAAACGTTTCGACGAGGGCGGGAAACGAGCCAATCATTATTACGCGAACAGGGGGCGTTGATTGCTCCTAATGGATATCAGCGCAATCTGCAGGCGGTCTCAGAGCACTGCATTGCGAACCCTCCGCTATAGATGCTAGAAAAGCGTTCGTAAAACTGGCAGATTTTGTAATGTAAAATTTTACAATTTGCCTGCCTTGGAGGGAAGTAATATGCACAATAGAGTAATTTATAAGTGAGGAAAAATTGACCATCTGGTTGGCACCGAAACAAGCCGCGATGATTTTGTGAATAGTTCACTATTCCTAATGACACGGATACATTGAGAACCAATACTTTTCAGAATAATTTTTTGCGCGGCCAAGTAGTAACCCATACGAATCCAAACATAGCCGATTACTTTTTGCCGAAACTCTATTTGGTAGGTTTCTTTTGAAGATATTTTCAATTTACTCGAAAAATAACAAATATTTTGTCAATATTTTGTACTGATTTTTTCAGTATCTATTTTCTTGACTGTTCAAAACATCTTGAAAAATTGAGGTCAAACGGATAACGGTTTCGGACAAAATTCATCTATTTTGTTATGCAAAAAATGATACTGAAATTTAGACAATGGCCTCCCGTTTTAAAAAGTCAAGGTAACCTTGAAATAACCTTGAAAATTCCCACCAAATAACAAACACCTAACACCATTATTTTTTCCCTTAAAGCCATAAAACTTTTGTTTGAAACATTTTTTCCTAAAATTATGCCGCCCAGGATATTACGGTGTGCCAACTGAAAGGGCACTCTGTATGACACATCAGTTTGAATGAACATCAGGGTCACGTATTTATCACAATTTTACGCACGGATCAGAATACACCTCGGGCGCCACCTAAACGGTACTTTCGTTGACTACGAAGGGCGCGAGGACGAGAATTTCACGAGGATAACTACCCTTGAGTTGTCTACTCAGGCGTATGGGCAAATATACTGGTTGTATAACGATAGTTGGCAAAGTAGAGATTATCGTTGAGGGCTGTCGGTAGAAAGGGTCGACTTAGTGAGCTACCCTTGAACTTTCAGCCCCCAGCGAAAAGCAATAATCGTTTTTCGGAAGGGGGGGGGGGGGGGGGCGAGGCAACCGCATTGAAAATTGCATACGACGCCGCTCTGCACCATGCGACAAAGGAAGTGGCTCGTTGTAGCTTGAAGTATTACAAGGGAGCTATTCCGCAAACCCCATTCTAATTCCGCACATGTTAACTTTGTTTGCGTTCATCATTTTTGATGTTATTGAATCTTAATTTGATGTTCCATTTCTAAATCCAAAGTGGCCGGTTGAAGTTCAAAGAAACATTTGATTTCGGTCTGCCTACCGGTACAAATTAAGATTCAGCGATGATAGAGAATGTCAAAGTGCGTGCCGTCATACCGGATGGGAAAAAGACCTCGGTTGCTCCTGTTGAGAATTCTTTGCGTTTCGCGTTGACTTCGTCAATGAGAAGTTCATGGCTGGGCGCGACACATCTTGGCAGTGAGAAGAGCGCCAATGTACTAACTTCTTCACGAAGCCAAATGGAAACACCAAAGATTACGAAGGAACGAGCCGAGCTGTCATGTGTCCCTCTTTCATACGTGTGAAAGAAGGAAAAAGCGAGGGAGAGAACAGAGTAGGAATTGACTCGTTTATCCGTGACATCATTGAGGCTCCGTGATGACGAAAACAGTTGACTATGCGTACCTTTACAATGCAACACTTACGTGTAGCTGGGTAGATGCGTAATACACAGCAGTCTATAGGAACGTACGTCACGATGCCAGAAACGGACGAGACAATTTTATGATAATTCCTGAATGGAAGGCATTGTTGTTAGGTGAGGGCGTTCATTCAAGGATGAAAGCGAACAAACGGGTATCATGAGATTCCTTGTGCTGTGCAGCAAGCAATACTTGAACGAAAACTGGTCGCATGATTTACACGCAGGATATCTATTCTTTCCAGCAGCTTAATGGAAATTTTAATGTGATCTGGGTGTGGATTGTGATCTAGTCATCCGGGTGCGCACATGGTCTAGCTTCCAATTTCGAATGGAGATGATCTGGGAACTTCTAAGGAGTACGATTTATGAATTTCGAACGTATACGATCTAGGCGTTTGCAGGGCACTTGACCTAAGATTACGCAAGTTGTATTATCCAGCAATTCGTGAGATACATGATCTTCTAGGGTACATCATCTGAGAATACCTGAGTTGTATTGTCTAGGAATTCTGAGCAAGTTGTATCATCTGGCAATTCATCAGGCACATGATCTAAGACCTTCTAGGGTACATCGTCTAAGAATTCTTGAGCTGTATTATCTAGGGATTCATAAGGTAACATGATCTAGGATCTTCCCATTGACATTCTTCTTATTTGGGGTCTAGCTTGACTGTCCAATGTATATCATTCAATTCCCCACCGCGCTCATAACAAATTGGATCGTTGCAAATAAATCCGATAAGGATCAAAGTACTCTGGTGTTTGGGCGAGGCTTCAATCCGATTCCACTCGACTTCCAGCTAGTTCTGTCCACCCAGAAATCAGCGTAGGCATTTTTTTCGCCTCATTCGTCCCTCCGCTGCCGCACAAAGTCATCCATGCAAATGTCGACGAATTTAGCTGCGTGGGGTCGCGCGAGCGTCAGCAGCAGGAGCAGCAGCTGGTAATACAGAGAGTACATTGTCCCCTTCGGCGTTGGTCATTTCGTTGGACGATCTCCACAATACCTCTCTTATTGTGCATCGCCGATTATTCGGCATAACTGATTCCATTGTCGTAAGATCGTATCTGGTTCGAATCTCCCAACTCTCTCTCTCTCTCTCTCTCTCTCTCTCTCTCTCTCTCTCTCTCTCTTTCTCTCTCCCTTTTTTGCGTCTCTGGGATCATTTATCGTACACGCAATCAGCGACGAATAAAGTCGTGCAAAGAAAAAAAAAAGAGGAGATCCCATCTCGAGGCCAAATGGCTCTTCATCCCATTCATTAATCATTATTAGTACGATGAAATTCACGCGCAATCGTCAACGTGGGATCTCGTATTTTCGCGGATTAGGAGAGGCGAGTGTGAAAGCAGGGTGCAAAAAGAGAGAAAGAACAGAGACTAGTGAAAGCGAAAACAGCAGCTGTGCTTTCGATGTCGCGTACATATACGGTACACATATACATACGCGTGCATATACGTGGATGTTCATTTTGGTACTTGGGATGAATAAACGCTTTCTGCTTTGTCGAGTATCCGAGATGAGTACTTCGATAGTGCTCACATATATAGTGCATATGTGTGTGTGTGTGTGTGTATATATATTTTATAATAGCCTCAAGAGCAGGTAAATTTCACCACATTTACCCTGTGCACCACGATATGCATATTTATATACATCGCCCTCACATTGTAAACGGGTAAAGAGGCCTGAGCATATTAGCTCGCTTTGCACGACCAGAAAGAGCCTAGAGAGAGAGAGAGAGATGTGCCTGCAAAACCAGTTAATGTTTTAACGATAAGAACCAATCCGTTGGGTTTTATATAAATAAATACATATACAAAACATACAAAATAAGGAATATATAAAAAAGCAAGAAAACTGCGTTAACGTGAAACGTGAAAATAGTAAATATTTAAGGTGGTCTGGAATTTCACATAATTAACAAAAATCGCAGGTATCTAATTTAATATTAACGCGTTACCCCCACTTGTAGCGCAAAAAAGGCCTTTTTCATGAATTTTTTTAAAGAAAACCACAAAACTTTTTTAATCGATCAATATACCATCTTAAAGAACACATCTTGAAGAACTTTCGGTAATTTTTTTATTGAAAAATATTACATTGTTTAGTGGCAAATGGCCGTCAATGAAATAATGTTTTTATATACACGGTTTGCGGTGACCAACATTGCGGCGAAGTGGATAATCTGAAAAAAAAATGCGGATGGATTTAGTCAAATTTAAGTATAAACTAGTCTTTAATCGAAGGATTTTTAAAAATATTCATTTTTCACAAAATGGCGGACAGTCAAAGTTAATGGTTCGATTTTAACGAAAAAAAAACGGCCGTTTTTTGGCTATAAAACGGCCGTTTTTTTTTTGAAAAAATAAAAACTCGAACGATTAAAGACTACATTTTTATGTATTAAATAAGCCTGCAAAATTTCAAGAAGATCGGTTCATTAGTGTTCGAGTAATCTTGGTCGCCGACTTCAGAAATGCCATTTTGAGAAAAACGCGTTTAAAGTTTCAATTTCCGGTCGTTTGCACAACGGATTCTTCTCTTTCAACGCTCATATCTCAGTCAATTTTGTTCGGATCGACTTGAAATTTTCAGGACATATTCTCAGATACTTATACTTGAAAAAAATGCAATAAAAAAATAATCGATTTTTTCAAAATCGCAAGTGGGGGTAACCCCTTAACTTAACTTTATATATATATATATATATATATATATGCAGGGTGAGGCACATCAAGTGTTACAGAGCAATAGCACTCAAACTATTGATCATATCCAAAAATGTTTCAGGCAAAAGTTTCAGTCTTCGAGAAGGCCGTCATACTGGACCACCCTATTTTTTTATCGGTGGAGGCGTTGAAGCCACTTCAAGGTCAACTCCACTTTTTTAAATGGAATGGTACATTTTTTTTTCAATCATCTTGTGGAGCACCTCAAGCCGCATAAAAAACAATAGAGGGCCAAAGTCGTTCAAGGTCATGCAACGTCACCTATTACAATGAAATACCAATCTAAATATCTCGGATCACTACCAAATATTTGCTAGTGATGCGAAATATTTAGATTTGTATAATCGATACTGACCTTGAATGACCTTGAACGACTTTGACGCCCTAATGTTTTGTATGCGGCTCGAGGTGCTCCACAAGATGGTGATAGGAATAGGGAGAAATAGGGAGTGATAGGAAAGGGGTTCAAGTGGGAAGGGTTATACGTAAAAATCCGCAAGGGTATACGTTGAAACTAAAGAATTGATTGAGACCTCAACAAATAAATATATGTATTTATGAAGTTGCGTTAAGTATCAGTTCGATGTCTATGATTTTTTTTTAATTAAATAAAATTCTAGAAAATCTTCAATATTTAATATTACAAAGTTACGAAGATAATTACATATTTTTCGAAAAAACGGTAATAATATACATATATATATATATATAATTTAATCGAAAAATAACTTCAATCATCTTTGTAAAATATTCAAAATTGCTTCCTAACACTATATCGAATTTCAAAAATGTTCAAACTTGTTCATGAATTTTATATCATTAAAAAAAACTGAACGGGTTCAAATTTGAAGAATTCTTTGTCTCGGGAACTCTTTCGTTCCCGAGACAAAGAAAAAACCTCAAAACAATGTTTAACAATATTTCCCATAATTTTTATCCGCAAGGATGATTCAATACAGAAAGAATGATCACCTTACTCGTGTCGATATGATTTTTTTCGACTTTAAAGGACAAAGAAAAAGAAAGCAAAGCAGACGAAAATGTTCTTCAACTTTGAAAGCTTTGTATCTAAAAATCGGATAATTTCTTTAAATTTTCTTTGTCGGGTAGACAAAAGGTAAAAAAAATATAGTCGAATGTGCAATAGATCATACCCACATATAACCCCATACCTTTGCGTCCTATTCACGCAACATTTACAACAGGCCATTAAACTAACGATGACTTTAAACGCGCGCGCCCAAACTTCTCCCCCAAACTCGCACCGTAATGGTGTCGCCGCGTATGTCTACGCCTTATCGTAAAAATACAATGTACTATGTACGCGGCGAATCCGTGATGCATAGAAGTATATAGAGTGAATTGAGTGCTGAGGGCTCGCGAAACCGCGCTCCTGAATAAATCGACCAACCCTGTGGAACTCGTCTTTCTTAATTTATAGCTTTATTATATGCTCCGAGTGGGCAAACGGGGTGAACTAGCGAGGTGTATTGTCGCGCGTTACGTGAATCGGCCGTTGTATAGTGTCGCGTAAATGCGGAGGGGAGGAGCTCGTGAAAAAAAGTAATCGAGAACATAGAGCAGTGAATGCGACGAAGAAGGAGAAGGGCAGTAATCGTATCTCTGTTCGTGAAGGGCCGTTCCTTTGGGTCCAGTAGAAGAGACGAAAAACCCAGCACTTTTCAGCGTAGAATATGAATTTTTGACTGAAGATAGATGGTTGCATACTGAAAGTAACCCCGACGAAATGTTGCTCCTCAACTCACCCCAACCCTAAGAAATAGGGGTTGAAAACTTAAAAATTGCCGTATCTCGATAATTAATAGCTCGATCAAAAAATGTTTCAAACAAAAGTTGTTTGGAATAATAAAATACGTATAAAGTTATCTGACCATCAATGCCCTATCTTTGAAAATGGCGGCACAAAAGCTCTCTCTCTCTCTCTCTCTCTCTCTCTCTCTCTCTCTCTCTCTCGCCCCCTCTTTCTCTCATTGGTTTCCCTCGGCCTCTCTCGAGCTTTATTCCGACAAAATAGGCACTCAAAATATTCGATGATATTAACAATACGAAGATCCGTATCAATTAAATGAATAGCTATTAATCGCTACTAAAATAAACGCATTTATAATTCCGAAAAATATAACGATTCAAAAATAATTTTTAAACGTAGATAATTTCGCATTTGGCGAGGTTTTGAAAAAAAATGTACTCATCAACTCGGATCTTATCCAATTTTTTTGTCACTTTCAGACTACAAGAATGATTTATCTACATGTTCGGGCGGCAAAAAAAAGTTCTCGCTTATGTGGTGGCTAATTATCTGAGGCTTTGTTTTATTTATACTGTCTTCCCAATAGACGTCAACTCAAACTCGACTAACAATTTATCCCTTTATCGTTCTTGTGTTTCGTTTTTTTCCGTTGCGACCCGCGAATCGTGATCGCTTTTTTTTTTCGATATCTCCGAAAAATTTCAGCTGAATAATCAACTCGAGGTGGGAACCCCATGTTGACCTAATCTAAAAGCAATATTATCTCTTTTCGTCTCTCTTTACTTCCCTCTCTCCCTCCACTTCTATCTATGTTCCTCTCACACGATCGTAAATCCTCTGCAGTCTAAATATATAAATATATATATGCAAGGGTATATTTATACAAGATATACAAATCGTATATATACGTTTGTCCGGTATACATTTGACTACATGCGTGTGCATAGGTACTGCCCACGGGACTAGTTTTTGAGGGGCCCTCAGCTGCCCACGTGGGTCTTCCGTGTACCGAAGGGCCACGGTAGCCGGACTCCGCACGCCCATTGTCCCAAAGAATATTTATAGTCGGAGGATGACCGAACGATTTAAACACAGTGGCGACTGTGTTACATTTGCACACATTTATGTACATTGGTGCACACGCACACACACGCACACATACGAACGCATGCATACACAACACACATATACATTATTTTATAACGTTAGTAGCAAATATAAACAAAAATATCTCGAATAAAATGTTTTGTTATTACTTTTTACAACTTTTTTTTTCATAACAATACACACATATATATATATATATATACATATATATTTAAATTGTTATTATAAAATGTTATAACATTAATAATAGCAATAATTATTATGCCTTGTGTATTAATAATGTGATTATATAATGGTTATGTTAGTAATGGTAATTGTTGAAATATACAATATTGTTAAGAATTTTTTTTCTACGACCACGTGGACACGTTTATTTTTTATTGCTTTGGTATAAAATCTCGCGAGAAGGTTTGGCAATGTTTTACGAGACGAGAAGCATAAGCTCGCAGCCCACCGTGTGCAGTGTTTATCTCACAACAATGTCCGAAATATTTTTCTCGCAGAATCCACGAAAATATTTTTTCAAAGTGCTCTCTCGTGTGTTAACGGCGGGGCAAAGTTAATTCGGCGAAAAAAAGGCATGTTTTTAAGATTTTTTTTTGGCGTAACGAATAGTGTTCGTTTATTGAAAAATTTACATATAATAAAGTAACATTTGAACAACATTCTCCTAAATTTGCATTGCAAAATATTCAAAATTGAGCGAGTGAAAATTAAACCCCGGAGACGCCTCGAAAAAAAGTTGGTTTGCGGTGTACACCATAACTCACAACAGAATCATTTGAAACAAAAGAATCAAAATGCATTTGTTTAAGGAGATATTTCTCGAGGTAATGACGGGAGGATTTTTGTTTTTCGATTTTTCGATTTTTCGTAGCACTTGCGGGCCAAAAACCCGATTTTCGCTAAAAAAAATCGGCTAATTTGTTGTTGAAAAATTGGTAATTATTTAAAAAAAAACAAAAAAGCTCTCGACAATACCTGGTGAGTTATGTGAAGAAGTACTGTGCAAAATTTCAAAGCGATTGGTCCAGTAGATTTTGAGTTATCGTGCACACGGACTTCAAATATGACAAGTCTCAGAAAAACGGTTTGAAAAACGCAGAAGAGAAGAGAACGGCATGGAGCAATAGACACTCAAATAGTCATAACTTCGTCAATTTTACTCCGATCGACTTGAAATTTTAACACAATATTCTTGATATATTATGCATTCATTTAAAAAATTTAGAAAAATTTAAATACTTTACCCCGCCCTTAAGAACCGAAAAAAATGTCCTCGTAGTTCGCAACGTTGGAACGCAATTGTTTTTTAATTTTTATTCTTCAACTACATTATTTTTATTATTTACCAAAAATCTTTGTACCGGTAGATTTTGAATCTTTGGTAAAAATACGTAAAAACGTTTAATTTTCTTAGCCCAAGATCACACAATTTTTCGGGATGCTGGAATTTTGAGGCGAGCGGATGAAAGAAAAAGAGAAGAAGAGGGAGAAATGAGTGAAAGCGTGACGTGGACATGTGTACCAGGTTTGTTGTGATCATAGGTGTATAGATTTGTACACACTCGCACTTACATACGTATACATAGAAGAGCGGTGCACATTTATTTACGATTTCAATTTGATGGGGATGACGCAGAGAGAAATATTTCCGTACGCGTGTTGGGACACAAGTATTGTGTTTTCGTCGAAATAAAATGCAGGAGTGCGCGCACGTTGCAACATTTTCATACGGCTGTTTCTTTATATATATATATATATATATATATAAATGGAATCATAAATTATCGGTTTCTTCCCGTACATACGAATCATCGTCGCGAATTCGAACCTCGTTCGATATATTTTATGTGTAGCGGTGTGGGACATTCCATCTGTGGATCGGCGATCGTTTTGTTGAGTTATCATTATTGTTATTTCGTGACTGTCGTCTGATTCTAGTGGACAGGCTATTTGTGGCAGATATATAAAGGGTCCCTCAAAATGACCTCGCATTTTTATCTATCAATAAAACGAATTGGTTATTTGAAAAGTAGGATTTTTTATTTTCATAAAGGATGTCTCAAAATGACCTGACATTTTTATTTATAAATAAAACGTACTATTTATTTGAAAAGTAAGAATACTTTGGGTGAGCTTCCGAAAAGCGGTTACACTCGATTGGGCTGAAATTTTGCACAGACGTTCCATTTAAGGGGTCTTCTCACTTTAGACGCTAATAAAAGGCTATTTTAATAAATTTTTCTTGATAGGTTTATATTATAGATATTGGTATCAAAGTTGTTACACTTAATAAATACACTTCCGAATTATATTGACATTTTTTTAAATGTATTTATGTAATGCAAACAAACTTTAAACGCGTTTTTCTCGAAACAACGTTTTTCGATCGCTTGTTGATAAAATCTTAGAAACTACTGAACCACATATTCTTTACAACTATAGCTATAACACATATCAAGGTTTTTTTAAAATTACGATATTAACTATTTTTTTGTTAAAAACGGTGGAAAAA
>OZ023320.1:44668577-44703865 GCA_964007375.1 Ophion obscuratus
TGTGTTTGTTAAGGATTTTTAAATGTAAAAAAGGCGGACATAATCTTGTTGCATTCCAACGATGCAAATTTCAACGTCACTAGAAATTCGCTTGTTTTTAAATTCGGATATAGTGATTTTGAGTTCTAGTATAGGATGTTAATTATAAGGTGGCGACCCGTTTTTTAAGATCTTGAGCAGAGAATTGCGATCGAAAAAAAATTGATTTTCAATGGGCTTTAAGATATCTACGAGAAAAAAAGTACAGCGTATTTTTGTGACGCGTAGTAGTTGGCGGAGATAATTCAGCATTCTGGAAAAAAAATCGAAATTTCATTTTTAATGGAGTAGAATGAAGATAATTAAATTCAAAATAGGGAACACTCTTGAATAGACTTTTTTTTAAATGGAATTTAATTCCACTAGTCCACTTTAAAATGATGGTGCTGAAGTTTGCATTGTTGGACCGCAACGTTTCTTTTCTTTTTCCATTTCATCATTTTTATGCTTATCTCTTTTTGTAAACTGACGTCGCGAAACTCTGCTAAGAATGAGGGAAAACGTTTGAGCGATTTGCACAACCGAAAAATCGAACAATTAAAAATAATTATTTTTCATTGCGTTTCAACGATGCAAACTTCACCATTATTTAAAATTGCATATTTGATCATTTTTTTTCGATTACGGGATCAGGAAAAAAAGATTGTTCCGGAGTATTTCGTATTCGAAAGTTCGTATCTTTACGCCGCGGTACTAAAAAGAAATTTTTTACTTTATTTACAGAATGCTCAATTTTTCCTGGCAAATATTACGCATCACTAAAATACGCTGCATTTTTTTCGAAGAGAAACATTGCAAACCATTGAAAATGAATCCGTAAAAAACATATGGCCACCTTACGATTGTCACTCTCTATGAGGACTAAAAATAAACAATATCTGATTTCAAAGAATACGAGTTTCGTGTGATGTTCAAGTTTGCATCGTTGGAATGCAATTAGCTTCATTTCGCATTAAAAACATTCTTTCTCGCTACTATTATCCAAAATCGATTTTCGAGCTTCGTATTTGAAAATCTTTAATGAGAATTTTTTAAAAATCCTTTTTTCAATAAAAATATTTAGTTGCAGTTTTCGTAGTATATTAATAATAATAATAATAATAATAATAATAATGAAATGTTTTACTAATCTTTATAATAATTACCTTTTATTAATACTCGTAGCCTTGATCTACGACACAAAATTTGGCTGATTCGGTAAAAAAAAAAAATTGCATTGCATTCCAACGATGCGAATATCAGCAGAATCGTGACTTTAAAGAGCTGCTAATATTATGGGCCCCCGGGCAATTTCCACGCGAGTCAGTCGGCCGAAAATGCAAACGAGCGTACAACGCACACGTTTTTGCAGCACCGAGAACGACGGGAAATGTACAGGCCGCAGCCGCATTGTGCGGAAGGCCGTACGCGTTATGCAAGAGGCGTGGGACCGGCGTTACCGTAATACGTATTACACGATCTCGTTATGTAGGTGAGTAGTAGGAAACGACGTGTAGTTTGCCACCCGTCGTAGGAAACAAGCCCCGTGCACGAGTGCGCGCGCGCGCAGTATTTCCGCATTTAGAGAAAATGAAAAAGCGAAAGTTTGAATTTAACGTCGGGGAAAAACGGAGCGTGAATTAATGTGTGTGTGTGTGTGTGTGTCTGTATATGTATATGTATATGTACATGTATATGTACATGTACATGTACATGTACATGTACATGTATATGTATATGTATATGTATATGTATATGTATATGTATATATATATGTATATGTATATGTATATGTATATATATATATATATGTATATGTATATGTATATATATATATGTATATGTATATGTGTATATATATATATATATATATATATATATATATGTATATGTATATGTATTAGACTGATTCAAAAAAAAAATTTCCTTCTGGATTCTCGTGCTATTGTTGGGCACTGATAAAACAAAATTTCTCTAAAAAGATGGGCGCGGTCACTCAATTTTTAGAGGTGGCTATCTCGACTTTTTTGTATTTGAATTTTTTTTTTAACGAACGTATTGCATTTAAGCATATTCATGGCTTCGGATTACGGATAAAAATCACATCCAGCAGCTTTTTCGTAACAAAAATAAACTCTAACAATTTGGAAAGGGTGCAATATTCACAATTCAAATTCAGGTAGATCAATAATGGCGTCTATACTACTCTCGTTATTCATGTATATTTATTTATACGCATTAACATTTCGCACTTTTTACGAAAAATTAAATTATAAGCTTTTATTCATAAATCGTATATTTACATTTTCAAAATGCTACGCTTATTTTATCTTCAAACTCATTTACATTTCTTCCCAGCCATTCTTGAGTTCGTTAACATTTTGGGCAGAACGAAAATGTGCAACGTTGAACAGTTTGTCCAAATCTCTCTTAAATTTACGCTCCTTCGATATTTGTGACGGCAAATTCGTTTTAACTCGATTTTTTTAAAGTTGTTTCCAGACTAGATGGAGTTTTATTGATTTCAAGATTGCGTTATTCAATCGACGCGTTGGAATTTCAACACATTTCCATTGTTCGAAAATTTCTTTCATCGTTTCGTGTGCACTTCGACGTATGGTCAGTTTTTCTCTGTTATGTTTGTAAAAGAACAAACTCAAAACTTTTCCGATTTTTATCCGTAATCCGAAGCCATGACTATGCTTAAATGCAATACGTTCGTTAAAAAAAATTCAAATACAAAAAAGTCGAGATAGCCACCTCTAAAAATTGAGTGACCGCGCCCATCTTTTTAGAGAAATTTTGTTTTATCAGTGCCCAACAATAGCACGAGAATCCAGAAGAAATTTTTTTTTTTGAATCAGTCTAATATGTATATGTACACACACACACACAGGGTGTCCCTCTTATCTCCGCCACCCGGAATACCTCGGTAATTATCGACGTCACAAAAAAAATGTTCCAGATAAAAGTTGTACGGTGTGAATGGGGTGATCAAATGCGACCAATTTTTTTCATTTCGGTGGAGGCACTGACGCACAGTGAAAGTCACCTCCACTTTTTTAAATGGAATGGTACGTTTTTTTCAAACATCTTGTGGAGCACCCCAAGCCGCATAAAAAACATTAGGGGCTCAAAGTCGTTCAAGGTCATTCAATATCAGTATCGATTATACAAATCTAAATAGATGACCGTGCTTTGGACATTTTTTCCTTCGGAACGCAACAAAAACGGATAAACAGCGCTAATAATAAATATTATTATTAGAGTGATAACAACAAAAATAACCCCAAAAACAACGGCAACAATAATAATATTGATAATAACAATAACAATGACGATAAAAATAATATCAAGAACAACAATAACAATAACGATAATTATTCTTGTTCTTGGTATTATTTTCATCGTCATTGTTATTGTTATTATCACTATTATATTGTTGCCGTTGTTTTTCTTGTTATTTTCGTTACTAACACTCTCATAATAATAATAATAATAACGATTATTATTATTAGCGCTGTTTTTGCGTTGTGGTTGCGTTCCAAAAGAAAAAACAAAAATATCCAAAGATAATAATAATGACCATAAAAATAATATCAACAACAACAACAACAATAATAATGATGATGAAAAATGAAAACAATATTAACCATAATCATAACAATAACGCAAACAGTAACAACAATGACAATCACAACAATAACAACAGCAAGAATGATAATAATGATAATAGCAACGACACAACAACAAATCTAAAGGTAATAATAAAAACAACAATAATAATGAAGATACTAATAATAACAACAGCAACAACAATAATTATAGCGACAACAATAACAATCATAATAACAATAGCAACAATAACATTAATAAT
This sequence comes from Ophion obscuratus, assembly GCA_964007375.1. Classification (NCBI taxonomy): domain Eukaryota; kingdom Metazoa; phylum Arthropoda; class Insecta; order Hymenoptera; family Ichneumonidae; genus Ophion; species Ophion obscuratus. Next base: position 44,672,473 of record OZ023320.1, read on the forward strand.
AAAATTGATTTAAAAAAATGTAAGCGTCGAAAGTAGACCCGCGCGCGGTGAGAAAATTGAAAGAAATAAAAATGTTTCTCAATCCAGCATGGCTAAATAAACAACGCGGCGAGTGTGACGTAAACGGAGAATTCGCGTTCGAGGAAACGCAGTGACGAGCGTTAGATTTGCAGCGAGGGACAAGGAAGAGGCCCGAGAAGTGCATAACAGTGGAACGGCAACGGACTCTCCGCGTATGTATGCATATGCACTTCGCAAAAAGACGATATGTGCAGTAATGATATGCGCATGTGTGTGTGTGTGCGTGTGCATTTAGGAGCGTGTACGTAGCGCAAATATCGCGGGGGAGGCGACCGAGGTCACGTTGCGAGCGCGATAGGCCGCCAAACACGTGCAATTTCTTATCGCACACGGTCCGTGCGTGTCGTGTGTGTTTTGATTACCGGAGTCACGCACACCCACGTTCGAGAGCGCCAATCTCTTCGAATCCTGCTCGTATATACATGTATGTATAGTTGTGCGACTGCACGTAATATAAACGAGTATATATGCGTGTGTGGATTTTTATATGAACCTTATGTACGAAAGATGTGCTTTACAATTGCAGATTCGTATTAAAGTTATTATGAATTATTATTATCGTTGTTGGTATCGCTGTTATTGTTGTTATCATGATGTTATTGTTACTATTATTTTTTATACTAATATATTTATCTTTTGACCGAATATATAAAATATATAAAAAATTGAAGTCCAAAAGAAATAAGTTTCGAAAAAAACTGATTTATTTTCGTCCGCAAAAAATGATTTCAAAATAAATAAATATTTCCTTCCATTTAAGGGGTAAGGCCACTGTAAATTTTTTGAAAAATCGATTTTTTTTTATTGGCTTAAAAAATAGTTTAAACCCTCTAGTTTAAAAATAGTTTAAATCCTTTTAACTTCTTTTTTAAATTTTTTCCAATAAAAAACTATTCGCAAAACTTTAAACGCGTTTTTCTCGAAACATGGTTTTTCAAAATGGCACGCAGCATAACTCGAACAATTTTCATTTTTTTTACTTGAAATTTTAACCAGATGTGAACATTTACATTATCTTGAGAATGTCGATCGGAATTTTCAAGAACTTTATTTATTGATTTTTTATTAACAAAAAACTTGCCGTTTTTTTCGTCAAAAATCAATTTTTTTTTTCAAACGCACGCCAAATCCACAAAAATTGATACTTTTTAAAATCCGATCGACATTCTCTAGCTATAGCCCTCTAGATTAATGGTTTTTTTTTTTTTTCTAGATTCAAAAGTGCACCAGTGGTGCTGCGTGCCGCGGAGCCCTGGAAGCAAAACATGTCCCGGGAAGATAGCTGTGGAACCGCCATTTTGTTTTTTTTTTACTGTAAAAAAATTTTATAATAAAGTTTAATGTATGCCCAATAACACCATTAAAAGTTTTTTTTCAAATACCTTCAATTTCGGGAGCAAAAAATTAGTGAAAAAACCTTTTTTTTTGGGCCGTTACAGTGGCCTTACCCCTTAAGAAACCAAACTTGACCTTGAAGTAACCTCGAAAATCATCATAAAAAACCCAAACACCATTATTTTCCTTCCTCAAAACGATGGAACTTTTGTTAGAAACGCTTTGTCCTAAAATGCATATCTCTCGGGATCTTTCGTTGTGTACGCTTAGATATGGTACACACTGTATAGTTGGATTGCTCGCGAGTTTTCGTCGCCCTGAGCACAGCTCCGATGCGAAAGGAGAGGCTTGGCAATATGTTCGCTATCGGGCGTGAGTGCGGACGGTTTTTCGTTTACTCATTTTCCTTTCCGCCCAATAATTATTTCGTAGTAGAAGAAAAAAAAAACGCGATCTCCAGCTTTCCATGGGCGTTAATTGAAAGGCGCAGCTGTGTCGCGCGAGGCCGGTCACCACAGAGACGACGGGGGGTCACTCTGGACGCGTGTACCGGAAGCTCCTTTGGAAACCGGAAGACGACGTTTCGCAACGGATCGGCTGGCATGGCTAATTTCAGCGAGAGAGTTTGGATATATATGTATTATCAAATTAACCGTAATAATAATTAAATACATATGTATATATTTTTTTTATATGTATGTTTCTGATATTTTGTCTCTTCGAAAACTTCGTCACCCTGTCATTAGGTACATTCTGATGAGTGCAGCTAATGGACGCAGCGACTTTGCCATAATTATATATTTCGCCCTCGAGCCACTCGACTTATCTTTCATCTTATTTTATTTTTCCCCCTTTGGCCCAGAAACTGTGAAATCCCGTGCCGAAAATGATCGGAAAAGGGTTCCGAAATAATTCAAACCTATTGAGGGTTTATGAAAAGACATATTCAAAATTATCCAACAAAGAATGAATTCAGTTGTTCGAACAGTGGTACACACGTTGAGGTTATCATACCTCTGTTTTTTGTTTTCATCGCGATGAACTTCAATTTAAAATTGTACCCTTCAAATCCAGAATGGCCGATGAAAAATGGATAATGAAATATTTATGGAAATAATAAATCAAAATAAAACTGGAAATAAAATATTAATTTTATTTGTTTGAATTTTAACGCACCAATTTGAATTTCCGAAATATCAGGTTACTTTGAGATTAGATGGCTTTTGAGAAGAATGCAAATTGGATTACGAGGGTAAGGTGAAAAGTTTCCGGCCTGACCAAGAAAAACGATGTTTAAAAATTTTTTTGCTTTATTTTTCAACATAATCTCCATCAACACTGATACATTTCACATAACGGTGTTCTAATTTAGTTATACCAGTTTTAAACGTAGATTCGTCAAGCTCCTCGAAATACTGATTTACAGCTTCGATAACTTCTTCGTTGCTCTTAAATCTTTTTCCGCCAAGCCATTTTTTGAGGTTAGGAAACAGGTAATAGTCGCTGGGGGCTAAGTCGGGAGAGTAGGGAGGATGCGGCATCAATTCAAACTTCAATTCGTGGATTTTGGACATGGCAACAATCGACGAATGCGCTGATGCGTTATCGTGATGAAACAAAACTTTTTTCTTCGCCAAATGAGGTCGTTTAATTTGCACCTCGTGCTTCAAACGTTGCAATAACTCTGCGTAGTATTGACCAGTGATAGTCTTACCCTTTTCAAGGTAATCAATGTATATAATTCCTCTCGCATCCCAAAAAACAGTAGCCACAACCTTGTTTGCCGATAAAATTGTTTTTGCTCTTCTTTGGGGTTGGTTCCCCTTTTCCAACCCACTGTTTTGACTGTTCTTTATTTTCAGGAGTGTAGTGGTGGACCCATGTCTCATCGACAGTTATGAATCGACGCAAAAATTCGTTTGGATTACGCCTATACAGCGCCAAATTGTCGGTAGAAATGGTTTTTCGAAGCAGTTTTTGGTCGAGCGTTAGCAAACGCGGCACCCACCTTGCACACAGCTTTTCCATGTTCAAATGGTTGTGCAAAATATTTCGCACACGTTCAGCTGACATCCTACAGGTCTCAGCTACCTCATGCACTTTCAACCTGCGGTCTTCCAACACTGTTTTATGGATTTTTTCAATCATCTCTGAAGTTGTGACTTCAACGGGCCGTCCTGAGCGAGGCTCGTCAGAGGTGCTCACACGACCCATTTTAAATTCAGAAACCCACTGCTTAATAGTTGAATATGATGGGGAGGAGTCTCCTAGTGCTGAATCCATCTCTTCTTTTACTTGTTTTGGTGTAAAACCTTTCAAATGGAAGTATTTGATGACAGCACGTTTTTCCAATTTTTCCATTTTTACGAAAACAACGGAAGCGTCTCGCGCAATGTGCTCTCAAACGCAAACTAACGTAGCGATTGGGCTGAAACTGTACATACAAGCTCGGTAGGAATGGTACTGTAGGACGCCGCTCCAAAACTAAACCTAGTGGCACCATCTCTTGGTCAGGCCGGAAACTTTTCACCCCACCCTCGTATAACTATTGTAGGAGAAAATGTCAAAACGGACAGGGGGTGGCGTAGAACGACAACGTGGTCTGACACGAGGAAATTGAATCGCGACCGGCGTTTATTGCGCTCGGCGTCTATATCTATATTTATATTCGCAGATCCAGGTATAATAAAATTATCCTCATCGGGGTATAAATTATTAGCGCGTGATAAGCGACGAGAAATTTTCGTACGTTTCGCCTGAGCGAGATCGAGAAGTTTATGGACATTGATTGCAAATTCCACACTACATATAGCTATAATACTCGCAATGGTCATGGACCGAAAATCTAATTAGACTGTCTCGGAGCCACATTAAAGATGGAACGCATAGGTACATTCCCAGCCAAAAGTTTGACTCGATAGGAACGGTAGTGCTTTGCGATTCGACAAAAATTTGAAGAAAATCAGACGCGTTGGAGTTTGTAACGAATGATGGTTTTGAAAAATAATAATATTGGAGAAAAGTTGCTTACCGATTGCTCAAACAAATAATTGCTTAACGGGTTGAGTAAAAATGTGTTCGTCGTATGCACTAACTGCTTTTATTTTTCCGAAAAGTAGAGAATTTCTTGCGAATTTGTTCAATTAAAAAAATTGCGATTGCGAATTTTTATTATTTTTTTTGTCGGATTTATTGAACGAATACGAATAGAAACTTCGAAAAAATCGAAAAGGTACATTAACGAGCCGATTTTTTTTAAATGTCATAAGTATTTCGAAAAACCATCGATTCCAATTTGTACGAAGGTTTTTTTTCTCAGTCATTACTTCCACAATTGGTTATTCAGAGAATTTGTTGATAACTTTTTGGCAGTATTGTTGCTCGCAGTAAATGATTATGACATTCTGAATGTGTCTGAATTTTTGTATATTTTTGTCGAATCGCCAAGGGTTGAATTTCTGAGCATGATAAACTTTTGGCTGGGAATGTGCATGTGATACGTCCTTACTATGGACACGCGGTTCTCTAGGATGTGTGTGTGTGTGTATTCATATATATACGTACTGAAAATCGATCGCGAGCCCTTAGCGACAGAATCGTATTTTCAGTGCAATTCAAGTCCCGCAATTGGCCTTAAAAGATATAAAAAAAAAACCCTCAAGAAAGATACAACTCGCCGGAAATACAATATTGAAAAAAAATAGGTTAGAAGTCGGAAAAACAGACAATACGAAAGGAAAAGGCCGGCCGCTTCAACGAGGTCTTTAATGTGTTTATCTCGGTTCGTGCAAATATAACGGGATTTCGCGTATATACTGGGTGTCCCATTTTAAATGGAACGGTACAATATCATTAAATTGATTTTGTTGCAGAAATAGGGAAGGCAAGGTTAAACATAGACGTTCCCATTTTTTAAATCTGGAATAGCCCTTAAACTCAGTTTGATGCTGAAAAAAAATTAGGTGCCGAAATATAGATTTTGACAGACTCTTCCAATTTTGCCAAACCAAGCTTTATAGGAGTTTTCGAGATTCTAAATTCTAGTAAGACACCCGGTATATAATAATCCGGCAGACGGTAGAATTGAATGAAGGATCGATGAACCTACGGACGAGCATACACGTGTGTACGTAAGAATCGGGAGCCCGCCAAGTATCGTGTTTGACGAATCTATTCGCGAACGATGCACATCTACAGGGTGTGCCCGGAGTGATGGTCACGACCATTTCGTCGTGATGGTAAATAATTTAAAGGTCGATGCGGGACAAAATTCTGAGTGGAAAAGTCCTCACACGTTTTTGGATCAGATGAATTCCTCCCACGTATTCAATTATCAAAGTTCCACCAATGATGCCCGTGCCCCACCCATCGCGCGCGCTTCCGATTGGTCAAACTCCAGTCGCTAATAAGTCGCCAGGATTTTGTCTGATCCAAAAACGTCTCGAAACTTTTCGACTCAGAATTCCGTCCTGTATCTACCGTCGCTTCATTGAGGTTCAGTTCTTGGACACCTTGTACATGCATATCTGATCTTTCTATTTGCATTGCACGCGGCACGACGTGAAAACATCGCGTCGATATATATTAGCAAAATGCGAGTGTAAAAGTAGGACATTCGGGCCACTGTGAAGCCATAACTTGTTCAGCACGACGATTCTAACACGCCATATATAAACACATAATAATCGCAGCTTTGCTCTCTTATGCGCGCTCAATTTCTAAAGTACATCCTTCCAAGCTTTCTCCGAGTCTTTGCCGTCTTTTTGTACTTTTCTCTCGTTCTCCATATCCATTTTTTAATTTATTTATTGGTATTCCTTTACGGAATCGCACACCGACGGCTACCATCTGTGCGCGCGGTTCTGCGAAACGATTTAAGAAATTATAACGCGCGGAGTTTGCGCACAAGAACACGGATGTATATATGAGCGGAGGAGATCAACGGTATAAGCGAAGTCGTAAAGCCTTCAGTTCCGGAAGGGAGCTGCGAGTGCTGGAAGGAAAAAAAGGACTCGCGTACAGCTCTAGTGGTCCGGGAGGAAATCGCGGTTTGGTGAACGGAACACCGAGAAAAAAAAAACTCTGGGGAAACGCTTCACTTGAGATGTGATTGACGTTTACATAGTTGGAATGCAACGAAAACGATCCGTTTTCAATTGCACAAATTTCTATCAGCATATGTTAGCGAAGATAATCCCTCAATAATTTTTTAAATTGCTTATTTAAGCAGTGTGATCCACATTGCAAACATTTTTTTGTGGAATGGCACTTTTTGCCATTCCACAAAAAAGAAATAGCAATACGAAGAAGAATTTTCCTTGTATTCCAGCGACGTAAACTTTAACATCATTCACTCGATTCAAGCACATGTGATACTTGTGGGTTTATAAGGGCGCTGAAAAATCTTATGTGCACTTGTATTAAGGGGTCTTCTGAATTTAGACGCTAAAAAGGCTATTTTCATGATTTTTTTTGATAGGTTTATATTATAGATATTGAAATAAAAGTTGTTACACTTAATAAGAACACTTTCGAAATGTTCAAGGTGATCGGATCGAAATTGACAGATTTATAGGCTGTTATTGTCGACGCCCGTTGGAACCCTCGGAATGTCGTTCAAAAGTTAAAACGCTTTTTTTTATCGCATGTACGTTTTCAAAGTCGGTGAGCAAAATATCTCAATAACTACTGTATCGATCTTTCTGAGATTTTCAGAGCTTTTTCTAGATGTAAAAATATAGTATTTAATAGAATGATTTTTTTCCGATGTATACTTTCGATTTAATGACTGAAATAAGTCCATTTTTTCGCAAGAATCGAGAATCGCTTTGAAAACGCACAATTTAAAAAAAAATTGCTATTCCGTAAATTCCCTCGATTAATCATAGGATAAACTAATATACTGATGAAATGTGTTTGACGTTTCTTTCCTAGATGACCTGGTTCAGAAGGGCATTGCTCACCCAAAAAAAACGTTTTCGAGAGACGTTTTGAAAAACGGCTGTAAATCGATTTCTTCAGATGGTTCTTTTTCAAATACCTAATTTTTGTATAAATTTATTATCACGAGCTGCAAAAAAAATGCCGACAACGATATGTTTTCGATTATTATGACTAGGCATAAGCCCGTTAAGGGGTTACGTGGGTTTGAACATTTCAAAAAATCCATTAATTTTTTGTATCCAGTAGTACAGTATGTTTAGAATATTCTCCCAAAGTTTTAAGTCAATCAGAGTCAAAGTCTAGGAGAGAGAGAGAGCCTTTAGGAATAGGAGCCTTGGGAAAGACCGGCCGGGAGTAACGCAGATATATCGCGTTTTTCTCAGAACACTATTTTTGAAGTCGGTGGACACGATTTCTCAAAAACGAATGCACCGATCTTATTAAAATTTTGCACACTTCTTCAAAATAGCATTGACTAGTGACTGAATGAAGGTTTTTTTCTTTCGATTACAACTAATTTCGAAAATTGAACTATTTTGCATCCAACTCTGCAATAAATCCAAATTTCAATTTTGTAAAATATCCTTCGTTCAATCACGAGCTATACTTATCTACTAACAGAAAAAATTGGCCACCAGGTCCCACCGGCTAAATTTCTCAAATCTTTGGATGAGCATTTTTTTTTATTAATATTGTCGAAATATTGCTCTTTTATGTGATTAACGTTTAAAAAAAAATAATTTATATATATATATATTAATAGAGTAAATGCTTTTTTTGGCTTCGAAACCCACCGAACTTCACTGTAAAAAATTTCTGTATAAAAATTAATACACAAGTGTAGGAAGTTTTTATGCGGATACCGCTCAGGAATTTTCAGATACGATTTTGAAAATCCAAAACAGGTTATTTTAAAAATGAAAGTGTAGCTCCGTAATATTAACGGCGGGGTAAAGTTAATTCGGCGAAAAAAAGGCATGTTTTTAAGATTTTTTTTGGCGTAACGAATAGTGTTCGTTTATTGAAAAATTTACACATAATAAAGTAACATTTGAACAACATTCTCCTAAATTTGCATTGCAAAATATTCAAAATTGAGCGAGTGAAAATTAAACCCCGGAGGCGCCTCGAAAAAAAGTTGGTTTGCGGTGTGCACCATAACTCGCAACAGAATCATTTGAAACAAAAAAATCCAAATGCATTTGTTAAAGGAGATGTTTCTCGAGGTAATGACGGGAGGATTTTTTTTTTCGATTTTTCGATTTTTCGTAGCACTAGGGAGCCAAAAACCCGATTTTCGCTAAAAAAATCGGCTAATTTGTTGTTGAAAAATTAGTAATTATTAAAAAAAACAAAAAAGCTCTCGACAATACCTGGTGAATTATGTGAAGAAGTACTGTGCAAAATTTCAAAGCGATTGGTCCAGTAGATTTTGAGTTATCGTGCACACGGACTTCAAATATGACAAGTCTCAGAAAAACGGTTTGAAAAACGCAGAAGAGAAGAGAACGGCATGGAGCAATAGACGCTCAAATACTCATAACTTTGTCAATTTTACTCCGATCGACTTGAAATTTTAACACAATATTCTTGATATATTATGCATTGATTTAAAAAATTAAAAAAAAATGAATTTTTTTTTTTTAATACTTTACCCCGCCCTTAAGGGGGGTTGTCTTTTTTTTCGCAAAATTTACCGCTTTTTGGGAATTTTTTTGTGAAGAAAGTATACAACGGAAAACTTGTGAAACTTGGCATATAGTTTTATTGATCTGTTTACTACATACAAAAAAAATTTGAAACAATTTCATCAAAAAATCCGCCTCCCACCCCCCTCGACGCGCGATGGTCTTTTTTTGATGGTGTGCACGATTTCTCAAAAACTATTCAACCGATTGCCTTCAAATTTAGACAGAATGCTCAGCTGGCATCCTTTTATCGTTTGGTGAAGCAAAAAAGCAATACGTTTAATAGTTTTTTATTTATAACAAAAAATCGATCAATTTTTTTCGAAAAATCGATACTTCCAGTTCAAAACGTCACCAAATCGTCAATTTTTTTTTCCCTTCATCGAACGATAGCTATATGTATCTAAAGTAAAATGCTTTCTGGGTTTTTGTTGCAGGATGAACGTGAAGGCTGTAATCGTGCACACCATCAAAAAAGGACCATCGCGCGTGGAGGGGGGTGGGAGGCGGATTTTTTGATGAAATTGTTTCAAAATTTTTTTTTATGTAGTGAACAGATCAATAAAACTATATGTCAAGTTTCACAAGTTTTCCGTTGTATACTTTCTTCACAAAAAAATTCCCAAAAAGCGGTAAATTTTGCGACAAAAAAAGACAATCCCCCCTTAATATACTTGTGCGTGTGAAAAATAATGCACGTGTAAAGAAATAATCACATCCAAGTATATTGAAATAAAGAACCATTTGCTGATATCAAAATACGATTGTATATTAAATTGAAGAACCATTTGCTAATATCAGCATACGGGTGTGTATTAAATTCACGGAAACAAAGTATTACCTTTAATGTACACTGTAAAAAGCTTCTGTGTAAAAATGAAGTTTTTTATAGTTGGTTTATTATACATTTGTAGCAATTTTCAATTGAAGACACGGCTTAATGCAATACATTTGCCACAAATTTACAAACTTGTCTTTGAAATTCCACGTTGCATCTATTAAATTCTATATCGACGGTAGAATTTCATGTTCCTGTTTTAAATTTACGGTACAAGTGTTTCAAATTCAATTCCATCTACTGAGTTCGTAAAATTCAATTCCTTTGTATCTTAAATGTATTGTAAATTTCATATAATTTTTTACAGTCTTCTCAACGAAGATTCACCAATGAATTTCCGTCCGACGTGATGTTCGTAGGCTTCGCCCCCGTTGTCCGCGTATCCCGGATTCACGCCGAGCATTGCGCAACTTTTGTTGCACACACTGTTCAAGCGAATAGGGAACTTCATTCGCGTCAATTAAAATTTAATTAGCCTCCAGATAGGCCAATTTTCTGCCAGACTCAATCACAACCAGCTAAAAGCTTCGGTACGAGCAAACATTCTATTTCATTAAAAAAAAAAAAAAACACAATTGAAAAGTTAATACGCTGAGACTCATCGTCGACTACAAGTTTGCATCGAGCGCACACTTTTTCTCTCGATGCACGAGAGGCGCGACGAAAGTCGCGCCAAGTACTTTTCTTTCTTAATTGTGTTTTATTAAACACGACGATCCTCTCGAAGCAGAAACAGGGTGCAATTTTCGCGGTGCACCCAATTTATCGGCGGGCTCTCGACGAGATCGGGCCGCGATTGTGCTCCGGTAAGATCGCGCGATTATCGCGATAACCGCGCGTATAATAACTGGAGCGTGGCGCAATGCGGGGCACGCGATGAGTACGTACGCGCTTCGTCCCGCGAATACTTCGTCGCTATACAGGGTGGACCATTTAACGTCACCATCCCAAATATCTTCGTTGCCCTTGGAGTGACGAGAAAAATGTCAGGCGGTAATTTGATTGATTTCGAAGAGCCGATACAGTGGTGAAAAATTTATTTTTGTCAAGGTCATAGTTTTTGCGGTCTCAAGGTCACAATGGTTTTTCAAATGGGAACATGTTTTTTCTTTATTAAGACGTTGTAACTGATATTTAGACGAATCCAACGACCTATGATACCATGACCTTGAAATGATTTTTCACAAAAATATTTTGGCTTCATTTGGGTTTGTTTGGGTTTGTTTTCGTGACTGTAAAGGCAACGGAACATTCTCGAGCGTGATGGGTTTTAGGAAAAATAATTTCCCAACAAAATTATCGCTGTTTCAAGAAATCAAATTTCCGGTGATAGGTGTTTTTTATTTGGCGATCATTTTCAAGGTTATCTCAAGGTCATTGTTAGTTTTTTTTTTTTCAAATAGGAAGCATTTTTTTATTTCGGTATAATTTATGGCGTAATAAAATAGGTCAATTTTTCTGAAACTTTTTTGGATTGGCTTAAATTTTTAAAGATATGTCAACTGTTTTGTTTGGGATTATAAGCATTATTGTTATTAACTGTTATTATTGTTGTTTCCATTGCTTTTATTTGAATTATTATCATTATTATTAGTATTATTCGTTTTATTTATTGATTTATCAATATAAGTATTATTATTATTAATGTTTATTATTATTATTATTATTATTATTATTATTAATTATTAATATATTAATTATTAATAATTAATATTAATATTATTATTAATTATTAATATATTAAATATTAATAATTAATATTATTAATTATTAATTATATTATTATTGTTGATTATTATTATTATTATTATTATTATTAATAATTATTAATTATTAATGATTATTATTGTTGTTGTCATTGCTTACATTATCATAATTATTATTATCATAATTTTTCAACATTTTGTACTGATTGATGGTCAATTCAAATAAATGATTAAAATATCTTACAAAATTGAAGTCGAACGGACAAAAGTTTTGGACAAAACTAACCTATTTTAATACGCAAAAAAAGATTCGGAAAGAAAAAATAATGGTTCCCTTTAGAAAACTAAAGCTGACGTTGAAATAGCCTTAAAAATGTTGACCAAATAAAAAAACACCATCACCATTATTTTTCCTAAAGTTTCCATTTTTAGTCCCTAAAAATATGAAACTTGTGTTCGAAACATTTTTCCCCAAAAGATATTTCTTCTCTTCAAGATATTTCGCCGTGTCAACTTAAACCGAACACCCTGTATGTATGAAACGAAAGTGCGAGCGTGAAAAAAGCGCGTAAGAAATAACGCGTCACGAATGATTTCCCTCGGTACGAGAAAAAGGCAAAGGCTCGTATTATTATTCCCCGCGTGCGCATTGGAAACGCGCACGCAGGTGGGCGACGGTGCGCACGTCGGAGACTCAATGCAGCTGCAAAGTGCAGTCACGTGCGCCTGCCAAGTGCAGCAGCGCGCGTGGTGCGCGCCCTCAACCCAGCGCACCATTTTTTTCTCACCTCATGCGTTTATTTTGTTTTTTTCACTTACTTCTCCCTTCTTTTGTCTTTATCGATTCGGCGTCATCGCGCCCGGCCCGCGAGGTCATCGGAATAAAATTGCGACGGAGTGCACGTTGGAAAATTATCATTTTACCGCAAGGTGCGTCTCGTCCTTCGTTGCCCGGGCAGAAAATAGCCAACGAAACAATTACGATCTGGTCATTATTTTTCCGTACGAGGGCTCGAGCAATGATCATTTTATTCCTCGATTCCTGGCCCTGATAAGGGGTCGAAGGGCCTGATATAAAGGCAAACCCAAACTAACCCAAAGAGACTCAAACAAATGGTGGACTCAGCTAAGTCAAAGAAAACATTTCCGACGTTAAGGCGGTACCCCCACTTGTAGCGCAAAAAAATGCATTTTTCATGAATTTTTTTAAAGTAAACTACAAAACTTTTTTAAGCGATCAATATACCATCTTAAAGAACGCATCTTGAAGAATTTTCAGTAATTTTTTTATTGAAAAATATTACACTGTTTAGTGGCAAATGGCCGTCAATGAAATAATGTTTTTATATACACGGTTTGCGGTGACCAACATTGCGGCGAAGTGGATCATGTGGAAAAAAAAATGCGGATGGATTTAGTCAAATATAAGTATGAACTAGTCTTTAATCGAAGGATTTTAAAAAATATTCATTTTTCACAAAATGGCGGACAGTCAAAGTTAATGGTTGGATTTTAACGAAAAAAAAAACGGCCGTTTTTTGGCTATAAAACGGACATTTTTTTTTTTCGAAAAAAAAAATCGAGCGATTAAAGACTACATTTTTATGTACTAAATAAGCCTGCAAAATTTCAAGAAGATCGGTTCATTAGTGTTCGAGTAATCTTGGTCACCGACTTCAGAAATGCCATTTTGAGAAAAACGCGTTTAAAGTTTCAATTTTCGGTCGTTTACACAACGGATTCTTCTCTTTCAACGCTCATATCTCAGTCAATTTTGTTCGGATCGACTTGACATTTTCAGGACATATTCTCAGATACTTATACTTCAAAAAAATGCAATAAAAAAAATCGATTTTTTCAAGATCGCAAGTGGGGGTAACCCCTTAAGGGAAGAGATACTTTTACGCGGGGAAAAAAATGGTGATTTTGTTAATGATTTTTTTCAATGGAAAGATTTCTTCACCATTTTCGAGACTTATGTTTTATTACTACTATTGACTGTTGCATGGTAATTCAAAAGAAATGAATCTTCAAAAATGACGGACTGTATAAACTGCATTCTCGAAACTGGTGTGACGGACAGCTCAAAAACTAATCGACCGATTCTGATGAAATTTGGTGCAAATCTTTTTAACCTTATTGTCTAAAACATGACCCTAAATGTTTGTGAAAAAAGTTTTCTTTTTTTACTGGAAAATGTAGCAATTTTGTTCGGAAAACTCAATCGTATTATTTCAAAGCGTATCATTTCATCGTATTCGACATTTGTCACTAGTTCTTGGTTCATATTCTGCGTATGAGTGTTAGTGAAAGGAAAATCTTCGTTGGTTTTTTTTTCAGGTTAATCCCTTCGACCCTTTGTGTCACGCCGTCTGCCATCCGTCGCACCCCGTTTAGAAGTTCATGCCATACCTTCGCCATTTTTAAAGATTAATAAGAAAAAATCACGAACAGCCAAAAGCAGCAGTAAAACATATCCTAAGTTAAAAAAATAACGAAGAAATTCATTTCTTTGAAGTCATCAAAATCAGCATTTTTTCCTCGCCTAAAGGTATTTTCCCCCTTAACGCAAAATAGATAGAAATAATCGAACATAGGTGTGGAAATTGAAAGGAAAAAGAAAAAACAGTAATAACGTAGAATAAAAATTTCTGAAGGTGGGCAAGTACAGGAAGGAGAAAATCGTTTGATGATAGCGAATATATAGCGAATTGTTTCGGTAGCCGGAACATTGGAGATAATTAACAAACAGGTGCCGAAAAGAGAGAAAAAATGGAAAGGAGAAAGATGTGTATATATATATATATATATATATATATATATATATATATATGTATGTATGTATGTATGTATGTATGTATGTATGTATGTATGTATGTATGTATGTATGTATGTATGTATGTATGTATGTATGTATGTATGTATGTATGTATGTATGTATGTATGTATGTATGTATGTATATATGTATGTATGCATGCATGTATGTATGCATGCATGTATGTATGTATGTATGTATGTATGTATGTATGTATGTATGTATGTATGTATGTATGTATGTATGTATGTATGTATGCTTGTATGTATGTATGTATGTATGCATACATAGTGGCCCGAAAAATGACGTCTAAAATGAAAATCTAAATACCTCGTATCAATATTTGAATCACTCACATGTATTTTCTACAATCTTCATTACTTTTCGAGAAAAAAAAAACAATTTTTTTCGAGTTTTTTTCGTAGCATAGGTTTTTATTTCTTTTCTTTTTCGTGTACGTACTTTCCTCTTTGTGAAAACTTTTTAGAAGCAATTGGGAGTTATTTAGACTAATGTAAGTGTTTTGTACGACCTGAACTTTAGTGAAGCCTCGGAAACCTAATTTTTCAAACTTTTGATCAACATAGAAGACATTTACGTTAATGTTCGGTTGGAAGGTAGTGGAGTTTGCATCTTTGGAACGCAACGAAATTTTTTTGTTTTCGTGCTGCGCTATTATTTTTGTGCAACTGGGCTACAAAAATCATCGAAGCATTTTGTATATTCCTTCTGAGGGATCCGTGGCCTAAGCCGGCTAAAGCAAAGTGTAAATAGTAACAAACAAAAAAATTTGATTAAAAATTAATTTCGTTGTATTTCAACGACGCAAACTTTATCAACATTCGGTTGGTCATTTATTTATTGCATAACAGTGCACATAATGACGTTAACTCAATATTAGAAAATCGCATAGAAACTACATGGACAGATGAGAAAAATAAAAAAATGCTTGTAGTCGAAAAGAAAAACAGATCGTAAAACATAAATGGGGATGATTTTGATAGGTATTGATATACAAGGCGTCTTGATTTTCCTTTTGAATGTCACTTTTCGGGCCACCCTGTATATATACATATATACTCCCCCCTATGAGATTGGCCTCTCTCTCATGATGACCGCTTGGTGGTGATGAAAAAAAAAAAAGAATAAATGAACCGAGAGATGAGGCCGTGAACGGTCGATGAACTATATCTATACACACATATATACGTACGAAATAATCCTATTTATCTCAGCGTTCACCCCTATTTATAACGCATCTGCCTTCATATAATTCTCCTTTATATATATATATATATATATATATATATATATATATATATAAAAATTAATGTCTAATTAGAACAGACTCTAACACTTCGAAGCTGTATATACATATGTATATATATACAGACACGTATATATATACACGTGTGTGTGTATATATATATATATATACACATACATACATACACACGCAGCGATAGTTTTGGTCATCATTGTAAGCAGTCACAAGAACGTTTAATTTTTTGCCCCTCGAACTTTTCAATTTGTGCCGACAGAATTTAATCAAATTTTCGTATTATGATCCTAAACCCTTCAAAAAATGTCTTTGATCGCACTTTTATCTCTCTCTACATCTAGTATGACGTTGAAGTTTACATCGTCGACATGCAACGATTTTTTTTGCCATTTTATATTTCTCCATATTTATCATTACTCGAGTATTTTTTTTTTGCCAATCGAGATCGTCAATTTATAATAAGAGTACGTAGAAACGTGTAGGCGATTTTCGCAGCCTATGTCGGCAAAAAAAAATTGAGGATTTAGAAGAATTAATTTTTGTTCCATTCCAAGGATGCAAACTTCAAAGTAATAATCAAGTACCTATGCACTTCAGTGATACAGAGCTTTTTCCAAAAACTGCATTACTATACGTTAAATAACGTTAAATAAAGTTACATAACGTTGCGGAAAAGAAAATAAGATTTTTTATCGTGACCAAATTGTACGTAAATCTCTCGACCCTTTTGAGGTCCTCGGAGCAGAAATTCATGTCGCCTTTTCGAAAAAAAGCCACGTTTTTGTGAGAGGAAAAAATACTAGAGAAAAGCGTAAAACTTATTTTTTTTTCTTTGCATATCGCGCGTACTGCCTCAAAAGCAATTTCGTTTGGCTTTGGTGAGATCTCGTGATCTCCTGTCAAAATAAGAAAGCACTGAATAGGGGAGCTGTGCTTACGATGGCATAGTCACATAAGACGACACACCCTCAATATCTTTTCAAATGTTCGCCCAAACGAGTAACGTTCTATGGTCGGCCAATAAATCCTGCTAGTAGCGAAATCTAGTATAGCCCCGTCAGTGAACGTGAGCTTTTGCGTAGTCAATATTTTCGTGATTTTGAAATGCAATAAAAAAAAGTAACCACGTTATTATCTGATGTAAAAAATACCCGTCTGGTAAGATCGGTATTTTCTAGTTAAACTAATTTATTCATAATCTAGGATCATTGTACTTCACAACTACTGTACAGCGGATATTCTAACTCTAAAGTTTGCGTCAAGAAATAAACAAAATCGGCCTTCGCTTATATGCAAGTTAACATACCAGACATCGGTGCAAGATGACACACTATGTCATTTTACCCTACTGCACTGAGAAAAAAAAACAATTGAATAAAAAGAAATATATTGGTTGACCCAATGTATTCCCAATGGTTGAAATATTGGGAAATGTCATTGATTTTAACAACATATTCTTTTATTTGAAAATCTCTTCTGCTCAATCAATATCTTCATTGTCCTCAAAATAAAATGATAATCTATTGAAATCATCCTACCCATGCAGAAATTTTGACCGGGATACCCTATGTCCGATCAAATCCCGATCAGGATTTGTCATGGATTCTCCAAAACCGGTATCCCGGCTAGAATCCAACTTGCATCAGTATCGGCATATGTACGACGACGATGGCATCATTTTGAAAATTTTGGCGTCACGTGTATTTTCTGTATTACTATGGAATTCCTATCTATAGATAGGAATTTCTGTCTATAGATTCCTATCTATAGATAGGAATTACATAGTAATACCGAAAATACGCGTGATGCAAAAATTTTCAAAATTATGCCATCGTCGTCGTACATATTCCGATACTGATGCAAGTTGGATTCTAACCGGGATACCGGTTTTGGGGAATAAGTCTCTGTTTATACCCACCGACATGTCGGTGGGTATAAACATGTATTTAAGACAAATTAAAATCAAATTCACAATATTTAGATTAAAATTTACACCAACCGTGAGTTCTTACGTATTTCGAGAGAAAACATTTCGTCGAGGCAAAGAAATTTTTGCAAAAAAAGTTGTGAGTTTCAAATATTACATTATAAATATGAAAAAAATCACAAAATGAGTTGTCAATTTCCTCAAGTTGAAGAAAATAAAAATCGAATTCACGACAGTTATATTAAAATTTACACCACAAGTGTAAACGTATTTTGAGAGAAAACATTGTGTTGAGGCAAAGAAATGTTCGCACAAAAAGTTATGTGCAAAAATTTTCTTTGCCTCGAGGCAATGTTTTCTCTCAAAACACGTACGAACTCACTTTTGGGCGCAAATTTTAATCTAATCATTTTGAATTTGATTTTAATTTATCTTAAATACGAAAAAATTCACAACTAATTTTGTGAATTTTTTTGTATTTATAATTTTTTGTCAATACATTTGCATTCACAGATTTTGATGTGATTTTTTTTTAATTCACATCATAATCTCGCGATGAGCGCGATCTGCCATTTGAATCTTTGGACAAATGTTTTTTTTACTCATAGTTTAATGCACCAAAACTTTATAAATGTTATTTATTTTTATAATAAATTTAACATGTCATAATTCCATTTTTGACATTTTATTTCAGCCTGTATTCACCCGTGATCCTTCCCAGATTCCTCAATGATTCCATGGGGAATCTATTTAGAGTCATTAAAGGATCCGGTTCTGGATCCCTAATGGAATCCAGTTTACGGATCTTACATTTAGTCTTCGAATCTGATCCGATATCGGACTAGATCCCGACTGGGAGCCCGGGATACAAGTCAGAATCCAGCTGTATCCTTGCCAAAATTGCTGCACGGGTGACGCCAAAATTTTCAAAATGATGCCATCGTCGTTGTACATATGCCGATACTGATGTAAGTTGGATTCTAACCGAGATACCGGTTTTGGGGAATCCATGACAAATCCTGGTCGGGATTTGATCGGACATAGGGTATCCCGGTCAAAGTTTCTGCATGGGTACATGTGATATTTAATTTTTGAATTTTTCATTCAAGTAACTAATGTCCCGAAACATATTCTATTTCATTACAATAATAAACCTTTATGGATATACACTTGGCTTTGAATTCATACGTCGTAATTTATTTGAATGTGCATCGGAAAAGTGGAAAGATGTCATCTCAAGCACAACTCCCCTATAAATCCGATGACTTTTGCTCCGTCAATTGAATAAAAAATAATTTCAACGCGAGTCGAGAAATTTTCGAGTAAACATATTGCGTATTGCAAAAGAGGAAAATTCGCGGAATCGGCGAAACCGCACGGAGATAAGAGGTAGTTGGGACTTTCACTGTTCAACGAGTGCGGTCAAGAAGTTGGCGATTAGGTACGTAATGGAAAAAAAAATACTTGCGGTCATAACTTATATATATATATATATATATATATATATATATATATATATATATATATATATATATATATATATATACGAACGAGCGTTCCAGCGATGTAGAATTTACGGCTCGGAATTCCGGCAACACTCACCTGTAACAAAAAAAAAGAATTTGCGCATTAAAAACGAGATATGAGTTGCACTCCAGTAATTCAGTTTGATTAATAACACGTATTTGTCGATTGTTCTCGGCGATGACAGAAAAAGACGCGAGGTGCGGGTCTCAGCGGATTAACTTTTTGATTGACTCTTCAATGAACTAGGATGTCTGGTCTTACCAAAGCTTTTAGTTGGTCGTCATTGAGTCTAGAAATATTGGCGTATTTGGAGGGCAATTAAATTTTAATCGAGTCGAATTGGTCTGCCTATTCGCTCGAACAAAGTACAACAAAAGTTGCTCGGCGTGAATCCGGGACACGCGGACAACGGGGCCGACCCTAGGAACATCACATTGAACGGTATGTCATTGGTGAATGTTCGTTAAATTGGTGTTCGTTTGGGTCAACTGCGAATCTTGGGGTGTCAAAGCGAGTAAAAGGATCAGTTTATTCGAACAAAAGTTGTCCGAGATCAATGAGCGTTTATTTGGTTTTCAATTGAATGGCGATCTTTGGTCGAAGTGAATCATTTTTTTTTAAAGGAAAGATTTCTTCGCCATTTTTAAGACTTAGGGTATGTTTTATTATTACTTTCGGCTGTGACAGGTTCTTTTTATTAATCTTTAAAATGATTTTTTCTTGTTTTATAAAGGTAATTTATTTCGTTATTATAAAAAAAGATATTTATTTTCGATTATTATATGATCTTTTTTGGGGCTTTGTAGTTATTACTCTCTTTTTTGTTGTGTGTTTAATGCTATGGTAAAAAGAATAATTTATGAAAAACCATTGCTTGTCTTTAAAAATGGCGGAAGTCCGCGGTTTTCTAAACTGCATTTTCAAATCTGGCGGGCGTATAGTTAAAAAACCAATCGACCGATTGTGATGACATTTGGTATAAATCTTTCTAACCTTATTGTCTAAATCATGACCCTAAGTGCTTTTGAAAAAAATAGTATTCGTTTATTGAAAAATGTAGCCTTTTTAGTCAATTTCAATGTTTTTGTTTCAAAGCGTTTCATTTAATCGATTTTCAACATTTCTAAGTCTCAAAAATGGCAAAGAAATCTTGTGTTTAAAAAAAAAAACATGAAAATCAGTAATTTTTGCGTAGTCTAAATCTCCCCGCTTAAGGCGTTACCCCCCACTTGTAGCGCAAAAAAAAAGCCTTTTTCATGATTTTTTTTAAAGAAAACTACAAAACTTTTTTAATCGATCAATATACCATCTTAAAGAACACATCTTGAAGAACTTTCAGTAATTTTTTTATTGAAAAATATTACATTGTTTAGTGGCAAATGTCCGTCAATGAAATAATGTTTTTTTATACAGGGTTTGCGGTGACCAACATTGCAGCGAAGTGGATCATCTGCAAAAAAAAATGCGGATGGATTTAGTCAAATGTAAGTATAAACTAGTCTTTAATCAAAGGATTTTAAAAAATATTCATTTTTCACAAAATGGCGGACAGTCAAAGTTAATGGTTCGATTTTAACGAAAAAAAAATCGATCGATTAAAGATTACATTTGTATGTATTAAATAAGCCTGCAAAATTTCAAGAAGATCGGTTCATTAGTGTTCGAGTAATCTTGGTCACTGACTTCAGAAATGCCATTTTGAGAAAAACGCGTTTAAAGTTTCTATTTCCGGTCGTTTAAACAACGGATTCTTCTCTTTCAACGCTCATATCTCAGTCAATTTTGTTCGGATCGACTTGACATTTTCAGGACATATTCTCAAATACTTATACTTCAAAAAAAAATGCAATAAAAAAAATCGATTTTTTCAAAATCGCAAGTGGGGGTAACCCCGTAAGGGAAGAGATACTTTTACGCGGGGAAAAAAATGGTGATTTTGTTAATAATTTTTTTCAATGGAAAGGTTTCTTCACCATTTTCGAGACTTATGTTTTATTACTACTATTGACTGTTGCATGGTAATTAAAAAAAAATGAATCTTCAAAAATGACGGTCTGTATAAACTGCATTCTCGAAACTGGTGTGACGGACAGCTCAAAAACTAATCGACCGATTCTGATGAAATTTGGTGCAAATCTTTTTAACCTTATTGTCTAAAACATGACCCTAAATGTTTGTGAAAAAAGTTTTCTTTTTTACTGGAAAATGTAGCAATTTCGTTCGGAAAACTCAATCGTATTATTTCAAAGCGTATCATTTCATCGTATTCGACATTTGTCACTAGTTCTTGGTTCATATTCTGCGTATGAGTGTTAGTGAAAGGAAAATCTTCGTTGGTTTTTTTTTCAGGTTAATCCCTTCGACCCTTCGTGTCACGCCGTCTGCCATCCGTCACACCCCGTTTAGAAGTTCATGCCATGCCTTCGCCATTTTTAAAGATTAATAAGAAAAAACCACGAACAGCCAAAAGTAGTAGTAAAACATATCCTAAGTTAAAAAAATAACGAAGTAATTCATTTCTTTGAAGTCATCAAAATCAGCATTTTTTCCTCGCCTAAAGGTATTTTCCCCCTTAACGCAAAATAGATAGAAATAATCGAAAATAGGTGTGGAAATTGAAAGGAATAAGAAAAAACAGTAATAACGTAGAATAAAAATTATCCGCAAGTGGGGATAACGTAGAATAAAAATCTCCGCAAGTGGGGGTAACCCCTTAATGAAATTTCCATCGACTCGAACAAACTTCTCTGTTCGTTTGCCGAACTGCACCAAAAGTTGGGCAACGGTCCACGTGAATCCAGACCACGCGGATGAATGCTCACTTTCTCGCCTTTTTTCGTTGAATAATATTCGTTTTGTGCACATGGAGTAAGTTGTTTTTTTTCTCTACCCTTATCAATGTACAAGGAATAACGCAGGGTGCTTGTCGTTTTGCGCGACTATTTCGAGGGAAAGCGCCCAAGAACGTGACGCAGCTCCGAGCTGATTCAGGGGCCAGTGCCCCCGACAAAATGAGTCCACAAAGGGCGACGCTGTAATTACCAAGTTGGCGAAGGGAAAGAGAAGGCAGAGTCGGTAGTTGGCCCCGATGTAAGTTACGAACAAACCCATCTCCCTCTCTCTCTCTCTCTCTCTCTCTCTCTCTCTCTCTTTCTCTTTTTCTTTCTCTCCATGGAGTCACATAGACTCCCATCAGCCCATGGCTGATTCATTGGACATTGCTGGCTCGATGCAATCCACACTCCGCACTCTATACGTACTCGTACTATACACAGCAACGATGCTGAGCTATATTGCGTGTGTGCAGCACCGGAGAGAGTGCGTGGGTCCAAGCGATTCGTTATTTTCTCAACCGTTCTTACGGTGTTTCGTGCAATATTAGATTCGTGACACACCGCGGCGGGGGGGGGGATTTCACCCTTGATTGCCTCAAGGCAATCTGATCCGACGTAAACTCGACGCGGCCACGTACGCGACGTTCGAGTCGTCCCTCAATCACATTACTTGACCAATTCCATTCAATTATCTCAGACCGACGAAAGCTCCAACGTGCCTAATCTCCGGAATAATTCACTGATAAAAACGATTTATTAAAATCAATTAAATGCCTTTATGCGATTCTTTTTTAATTCATTTAACAGAAATTTTCGTAAAATGAATGTTTTTTTAAAATTCTACTATTCGAGGCATTTATCTCAAATATGTTTATATATTTGAATCACGATCTATTTAAATTTAAAGGGTTAGGTTACTGTGAAAATAAATTTAAAAGCGGTTTTTTTATTGTTTCCATACATAATTTCAAATCTTAAGATTGATTTTCCGAAGGTCCAACATATGATGAAGATATCGCAGATTAAAAGTAAAATTATAATTACAACGATAGAACCGTTAGTGAAACTTTAAACGCGTTTTTCTTGTTATTGTGTTTTTCAAAGCGGTGTACACACGATTTCTCGGAATCTAATGAAAGGATTGACTTGAAATTTCGTACATATGTTCAGTGTAATAGTAGTTTGGTCTTGGCCGACGTTTTTCTTCTTAACATTGATCTTTCATTAGTTATTAACAACAATGAGATTTTTCCTTAAAAGAGAGGATAAAAATTCAACATTTTTTTTATGCTTGAAACATGATTACAAAAATAGCTCAGTTAAATTTCAACCAATATTATCAATTTTAATTTTTTTAAACTTGTTTTTTTTTGTTTCAGTTGAACCGGGTGGCCAAAGTCAAGTAGACCGTTGAGCTCCTCACAAAAATTATTTTCTATTAGAAATCATTTTAGTTCGTTAAATTCAGCACAAAATAAAAACAAACCGTTTCAGGCCTGTCGAAGCCAAATTGGAAATCACAAAATCATTAATAGCATTATTTGAGATTAAAATGACAAAAATCTTCGCAAAAAATGTGATAAATTCGAAAAAAAAATAGAAGGAAAAATGGGCCCACGATGAGACTGGTGTTATTAATCATGGAATTGGGCCCTCCATTTTAGGGATTTTTTTTTTAAATAAAAAAAGTCAATCATTTTTTTTTAAGTTTCCACTTTAGAAGCAAAAAAAACCTTGACATTGATAATTGATAATTTTTTCACATTTCTTAACAAAAGTATGCTTCAAAGTGAAAAAAATTATATATCGACATTTACCGATATTTCAATTAGTTCAGGAGTTATCAGCGTTTAAACGTTTCTAAAACTTCCGAAATCGACGTTATTTGGAAAATTATAACTCCTGAAAGAGAAGGGATAAAAATCTAAAAATTGGTGTGGATACCACTTTCACGGGGTACAGTTTGACAACAAAAAATGAGGAAAATAAAAAATGGTCGGGGTCACGGGCTACGTGAAATGGCGTGGAATATCCCATAGATACTCCAAACAAATAGAACCTTTATAGGCAAAGAAAGCAATTGTTTAACTCAAATAGTAGTGCAGTCGTGCTGTATATTGGAATCGGAAAAAATTAGAAGAAGGCTAGTTTTTTGACAGGTGATTTTGTAGGTGCCACGGGTGTTAAAACCAAGTTTGCCTAAAAATAGGGGTGTAGGGTTTTTTTAGGGGTTGGGGGTGGATTAATTCCAAACTACAACCCCCACGAGGTCGGCGCCGGGAGACAAAATGTTCAGAAAAATCCGGGTTTTATTTTTGTCCATAGGGCCGAAGTCGTGGAAATTCATTTTGGGGGTGAAAAAGTGGGTTGAAATTTTGAAAAATCAGTTTTCATTCGATAACTCTTTAGGACAAATTCATACAATTTTTGTTCAAATGGAAACGTTGTAGCCCTTGAAAAGGCGCGTCGATCGAGTATTCGATCAACCCTCTCCAATAATATCTTCACCCCCAAAAGAATTGTTGAAGAATTAACAAAAACATTGTATATTGAATAACTCAAAAACAATCGATTTTTCGGGGATGGTTCAAATGTACGAAATGTAGAGAATAATTTTCTCTATATTTTCGTTCCTATGGACAACCCTTGAATTTTGCTTTTTCGAACCCCTATCAGGGGTTGAAAATTCAAAATGAAATTCTGGGAAAACTATTGGCCGAAACAAAAAAGATACGAGTTTGGCGCTTTGGACAAAAATGTAGCTGAGGGTTCAAGCTACAAATTCTTCCACGGCGGCGAATTCGTGCGGTCAATACTTTTCCCAGAATTTCATTTTGAATGTTCAACCCCCGAGAGGGGTTGGAGAATCAAAATTCAAGGGTGGTCCATAGCAACGAAAATATGGAGAAAATTATTCTCTACATTTCGTACGTTTGAACCATACCCGAAAAACCGATTGTTTTTGAGTTATTCAATAAACTATTTTTTTTTTTTGGTTTTTTAACAATTTTTTTGGGCGTGAAGATATTATCGGACAGTGATGATCAAATACTCGATCGACGCGTCTTTTCAACGGCTACAACGTTCCCATTTGAACAAAAAGTGTACGATTTTTTTAAAAAGAGATATTGAATTAAAACTCATTTTTCAATATTTCACCCCACTTTTTCACCCCCAAAATGAACTTCCACAACTTCGGCGCTGTGGACAAAACTAAAGCCCGGAGTTTTCTGAACATTTCGTCTCACAGCGCCGACCTCGTAGGGGTTGTAGTTTGGCATTAATCCACCCCCTTCTCCTTTCATCCCCTAAAAAAGAACCCTACACTCCGATTGTGAGGCCAACTTGGACTTAGCACCCGCGGCACCTACAAAAACACCTGTCAAAAAACTAGCCGTCTTCTAATTTTCTCCGATTCCAGGCTTTTCAAGCGACAGCACGACTATACTATAGATCTTAGTACTATAGATCTTAGATCAAATAAACGTTCTTTAACAGTGTTGCTTTCCAACGACGCGAACTTCAACGCGCCACCAAACCCAAACAAACCCAAACCAACCGAAACTAAATCAGCTCATAATTTATCACGTCCCCTGAAAAAACGGAAGTGAGAAAAAAACAAACAGTCAGAACAAAAATTCGACAAGCAAAAGGAAACACGCGACCGGGGCTTGTATTTTTCGCCTCTGCGCTCCTCCTCATTCTCCCCAGCTGATTCATAAAGTAACTAGCCCAGAATGACAAGTCTTGCATACTCGAGTTCCACGCTCTATTCCACGTTGTCAGAGCCGTTGGATTACCGGATGACGCATTGCCTCAGGACGGAAGAGAGAAAGGGAGGAATAGAAACATGGGAGGGGGGGGGGCGTTCGTTTCCATTAAGCGAGAAGAAAAAGTAAAAGTACAGGGTCTCCTATTCCCGTCTATGACGAATTCGTTTCTCTCTCTCGCTCTCTCCCTCTCTCGTCGCGCTATATATTGAAAGAAAAGCAAAAGAGCGCAGGGCGTACCGGAAACGCACGCACGTCCCGGACCGATCCACAAAGTAATATTCAAGATCTAATTCCGGATACTCGCATATGTGCAACGGCGACGCGGGCGCGCGCTCGCGCCTACTTTGCCGTTGACGTTTCTATCGATGTTCCTTCTCGCGTCGGGAGCTAAAATTCGATCGACTTGGGTGGTTTTCTCGCTTGTGCGGTCATTCGGTATGCGAAAAAGAAATTGGCTGCGGCGTTTTGTTGCTTCGATCGAAAATTAAATACAGTACTACCTCCCTAAGAGAGCGGTCTAGGGCGGTTAGGGGAAGTAATTCTCGAGAAATTCGTCGCCGAAGCCTTCCCCCACCGCTAGGTTAGCGCGCTCGAAAATCGCGCATGTGGTAGCGTGTATGTGTTTCTCCACTCGACCTCTATGAGAGAGCGCGAACGAAAGTGTTGAGAAAACTGTAAACAAGTTGCGGAAAGTGTACTGGCGTTTCGTCGTTTCATGCGTAAGTATATCTCATTGAATATTGATGTGTAAATCTTTCTTTTTCTTCGCGTTTTTTTTATTCTGCTGTTTGGTATATTTTGTTGTTGCAATATTATAACACATATGAAGGAAACATTTGTAAAACTTTCAATAATTGTTGAATTATCTTATTGTTCGCAAAAATATACGTAGTATATTCGTTATCGAAACTCGAACATATACAGTAGAACCTCGATTATCCGAACCAATTGGGACCGAGACTAGTTCGGATAATCAAAAGTTCGGATAATCGAAACGTGGGTTTTTTCGGACGAGATCATAAACAACACCTTTTTATATAAAAACAGTACATACATATATATTATAATTTGACATATATGTTAACGTTGAAATATATATATATATATATATATATATATATATATATATAATGTATTTGAAATACCTGAAAAAAGTTTAATGCTTTTTTTATATTTTTTAAAAATAAAATCGTCCATTTTTAATTGACGAACGGCTGTAACGCGTTTTTGAGCGGCTAAGTCTCGCAGCCGTTTGGGAAGGAGAGATGGCGTTGGGTTGCTCATTGTTGCTCACGGCGGTGGCAGCGAGCAACAATGTATCTTTCGCGCCAACGTTCGGATAATTGAGAGTTCGGATAAACTAAGTCATCGTTCGGATAATTGAGGTTCTACTGTACAGTGTACAAAAAAAATGTAACTAACAATTTATCTTGTGTATATACTTCAAGTTGAAATATACAATGTATATATATGTATAAATATTTCATTTTTAGATAAAACGGGATGGCTGAAGCGAAAATATATTTTACTTGCATTAAATTACTACTTGAAATTTAATTATGGTGCATGTTTTTTTCTCCGACTTTACGGCTTAAACGCATATATATTATTATACAAAGGAATATTATCCGTTTGACAATCGTGCGACGTGCGATTTTCTGAAATCGCTCGCGATCTCTTATCGAGGTGTCCGCGACAAACTCGAGAGGCCTCGGGTACACTGGACAGCTCGAGCTAGGTGGGGGAAGCCATAAAATGCGCTCAAGCGGAACGGCGGGGAAATTCTCTCTTAGGGAGGGCTCTCTTAGGGAGGTAGTACTGTAATCGTTGTGGTTATTATAATCACAAATTTCGATTAACGTCGGGGTGAAGTTAATTCGGCGAAAAAAATGCATGTTTTTAAGATTTTTTTTTGGCGTAACGAATAGTGTTCGTTTATTGAAAAATTTACATATAATAAAGTAACATTTGAACAACATTCTCCTAAATTTGCATTGCAAAATTTTCAAAATTGAGCGAGTGAAAATTAAACCCCGGAGGCGCCTCGAAAAAAAGTTGGTTTGCGGTGTGCACCATAACTCGCAACAGAATCATTTGAAACAAAAAAAAATCAAAATGCATTTGTTAAAGGAGATGTTTCTCGAGGTAATGACGGGAGGATTTTTTTTTTTCGATTTTTCGATTTTTCGTAGCACTTGGGAGCCAAAAACCCGATTTTCGTTAAAAAAAATCGGCTAATTTGTTGTTGAAAAATTAGTAATTATTTAAAAAAAAACAAAAAAGCTCTCGACAATACCTGATGAATTATGTGAAGAAGTACTGTGCAAAATTTCAAAGCGATTGGTCCAGTAGATTTTGAGTTATCGCGCACACGGACTTCAAATATGACAAGTCTCAGAAAAACGGTTTGATAAACGCAGAAGAGAAGAGAACGTCATGGAGCAATAGACGCTCAAATACTCATAACTTCGTCAATTTTACTCCGATCGACTTGAAATTTTAACACAATATTCTTGATATATTATGCATTCATTTAAAAATTTAAAAAAAAATGAAAAAAAAAAATTTAAATACTTTACCCCGCCCTTAACCATAATCATTTTCGTGAAATTTGATGAAATAATCATCATGATAACGATAATAATAATAACAGCGATGAACAACAATAATTAATAGTCATGATTCTAATCGTTGAGGTTTCTTATTGTGCCTCTAAATAACTGATCATTGATAATAAAAATAATGATGCTTATTTTTGAGGCTGTTGTTAGTAGTTTTTTTTTTCTTAATAACTAATAAATAGTAACGGGGATAAGAATGCTTATTGCCGATGTGCTTATTATTGTTATTTCGCTAAATAACTAATAAGTAATAACGATAACAATAATGCTTATTGTTTAGCTTCTTATTATTGCTATTCTTCCAAATACCTTGTAAACAACAATAATCCTACTTTTTGTTGAAGTTATTGTTGTTATTTCTCTAAATAACTAATAAACAATAATAACAATAGTAATGCTTAGTGTTGAGTTTGTTATCATTGTTTGGGTTATTTATCATTTTTTATTATTATCATTATTATCATTATTATAATAATAAATATTCTTATTGTTGAAGTCAGTATAACAATCCTAATAATAATAGTATTAACAATATTGATGATAATTATTATTATTCCGAAGAAGTGTACAGTGGAAAGGAGTGCTTCGATGTCTCTTGTAGCTTATGCCAGGGTACTGTGGGCCAGTAGGCTAGAAAAAGAACCAATATATATATATATATATATCTGTGTGGGTATCTACATACGCATAGCTCATATGGTAGTACGGTAACGGGTGTTGTCCCACCACTTATTCATGTGTGCTCGATACCAACATGCTTATTTGTACGGTGCCCTCGTCAAGACTTCTCACGCGAATCGATCTACTTTCTCGGTTGCAATTGCGAGCGAGCTCTCTCGCTCCACGCACACGTATTCCCGTTGCGCGTTAATATTTGACAATATATATATATATATATGGAATGTATATTTAAACACATATTCCACCGTTAAGGGAAAGATATCTACGTAGAATGGCTCGAAAAAGTAATCGAAAACGTGTACCAACGAATGGTACGTGCATTATCGATTTATTATACGTCGGCGGTGAGAGAAGTCACGATCGTTGTAGAGATACACGTGTATCTACGTTGCGTCACTATATATATATATATATATATATAGGGTGTCCCAGAACTCAACGTCAAGCCGAAACGGGGTGACAGGATTGATTGTAACCATCATGAGAAAAATCAGAAAAAAAATAAAGCAGAACAAAAATAAAGCAGGACCTTTCAAAGTAGACAAATTTTGAAAATTTTAAATTCATAGTTTAACAAATAGTCTTAATTCTAGGAATCTTGGGTTTGTTTGGGTTTGTTTCACAATAACCGAAAAATGGTTACAGTTTGACCAAATTTCTAGGTTTTTCTTAAATGCCCATAATTTTCAAACTGCATGGGATAGATTTTTTTTCTGATTTTTCTCATGATGGTTACAATCAATCCTGTCACCCCGTTTCGGCTTGACGTTGAGTTCTGGGACACCCTGTATATATATATATATATATATATATATATATATATATATATAATGGGGTACGTGCGAAAAGTGCATTTTTTAAAGATTCAAACAACTGGGGGTATATATAGTATAATAGAATTATTATTATTATTATCACTATATAATATAGTATATTATAATTCTTTATTTCCAAGTATGCCCTTGCGGGTCTTTACACAGTTCCCCGCTCTGTACATTGATACCCTTTTACACGTTTGCTCCATTTGTTTGTTAACATTTGTCTTTCGTCCTTTTTCTTCTTTATGCTACCCCTCTTATCATGCATTCTAAGGCTCTTAAAAGCTCGTACAATTCTTTGATCGGCATCCCTTTAATTTCTTTATTGATTTTTCCTTTTAGTGCCTCCCCCTGGTAGCACGTTCGCCACTTTTCCAAACCATCTACCACTTCCTCGTCCGTTTTTCCTTTTATTTTCCCGCATTCGAGTATTTGTACCAAACTTCCTTCTTCCTTTGCCTATATTTCCACATTTTAACATGGCCCATGTTTCTTAACTTCTTTCCTCTATGCCCTTCTCTTCTCAGTACTCTTTCATTTCTGTACTCCCTACAATACATCGAATTATAACGATGTTGAAGTTTGCATCGTTGAGACGCAACGAAAATACATTTTAATATTCTTAGTGCCGCCTTTGCATTATCATCCAAAGAATTTTTTTACACATTTAGTCTGAAGATGTCCAATACACATCCCCAACGAAGTTTATGCGATTTTTAAAGCTTGAATGTGCAACGGAAATTGGGCTACGGATTTTTCGTTGCGTCTCAACGATGCAAACTTCAGTATCATGAGTTATATAATATATTATTATTGACATCATTCTTATTATCATCATCGTCGTCGTTATTGTTAGAGTGAACATTTTTATTGTTCAACTTAATATAATAATGGTGTTAATTAACCAATCCATCGAAAATTCCGTTGGTTTAACAAAATGTATCCTTAAATACGTTCAACTGGATTTTTGATTGGCATAACAAAACAGCATAGTTGGTGGTAAAATAGTATAAGTGGTGTGAACCGTAGCTTACTTAGCATGTCTGAGCAATTGTAAAAAATAAAAGTTTCGAGATAACAAAGTGCATTTTGCACATTCACCGATTCTTTTTTTCTCAGTGTAGGTTACAGTCACGAATTTCTGAGTGTGGATGAGGGGAACTGTTCGAGTGAATTTCGTTCCCTTAATCAGCGAAAACGAAGCGAGTAATAGAAGAAAAAATTAACTTTCGTTGCACTTCACCGATGTAAGCTTCAACATCGCGAAAGAGAGTCGGTGAGATTTAGAAAAAGAGAGTACAATTTTCTTGGCGGGGTCGTTAATCCCCGTCGAGGATATGACGCGGGATCAGCGGAAAGTGGCTTCATGAGTGTCTAAAAAGTTTAACGGAACAAGACTGAAAAAGACGAGAGAGAGAGAGAGAGAGAGAGAGAGAGAGAGAGAGAGAGAGAGAGAGAGAGAGGCAGAGAGATGGAGAAAGAGCGGCAGACAGAGAGAGAGAGGGGAAAGAGGATAGATCTCC
>OZ023320.1:44704065-44724065 GCA_964007375.1 Ophion obscuratus
GAGAGAGAGAGAGAGAGATGCTTCTCACAAAACCTATTCCGATTAAAATAGAATGGGAAAAAAGAGCTTAACAGCGAGAATTCCGGCGGAGCTATACGGATTGCCCTGGAAATCTATGTATGCATTTGCAGATAGTATGCATCAAGTTCTGTAAGTGCATACACATGCGGATGCATTTTTCGTATTTATAGTATTTAAGTTTGCATCGTTAAAATGCAACGAAAATATATTTTGTTCCTGTTACCTCATTTTCGTTCTGCTCAGTAAGGCTAGGGTAATTACAAATTTTTTCAAAAATTCTTATCCAAGATCCGCAACCTTTACCTGCAAAAAGAAAACTTAGATAGTGGTGAAAATGAAGAAATGAAAA
Organism: Ophion obscuratus; assembly: GCA_964007375.1. Classification (NCBI taxonomy): domain Eukaryota; kingdom Metazoa; phylum Arthropoda; class Insecta; order Hymenoptera; family Ichneumonidae; genus Ophion; species Ophion obscuratus. The sequence goes on from OZ023320.1 coordinate 44,704,436, forward strand.
AATAAAAAAGAATTTTCGTCGCTTTTCAACGACGATATTCGATAAAGTTGATATGAAAATAATGTATCGTATACTATACTATAGTTTATTATTATTAAAGGCAATAATAACGCTTGGAGCAAGAACAATAGTAGGTGCAAAAAATGGAACAACAAACATTGCCACCACTAGGAATGACGATGGCAGTGACAATAACGATAATTATCATTGTAATCGTTGTTATTTTAGATTAATACCTTATTATTAATTTGAAGCACAATAAAAAGAAAAATAGTTGTCATTATTTTTTTTTTTTAATTTCGAGTTTTACTTGCACAGCCTTTTCGGCTTTTTACAAGGCTCCGCTTATATGTCCACCGCTCTACACTTGTTCTTTCTCTCCATCATCCCCCCTCCCCATTGCGGCCGGCAAATAGTTGTTATTATTATTATTAATAATAATAGCCATTTCCTTACTACTTGAGTACTACAAATTTATAGATGTTGAAGTTTGCATCGTTGGAATGCAACGAACATTCTTTTTATGTCCTTTTTCTCCATTTTTTATTGTTAACCAAAATATTTGTCGGTCGAGTCAGGTTCAAGGTCCTCTGACTAGTATCTTGAAAAAAGATTAACGTAGCTTTGGTATGGCGAAAAAAATGCAATTAGGTAGAAAAAAAAATCGTTGCCTTCCAACGATGCAAACATAAAAATCGTATATTCTTAACATATTATATATTTTCAAATACACTTTTCGAATACCTCAAATATTTTTTTCATATAGTTTTATATTTAAAATGAAATTTTGTATATCTCTTCCACGTATATATATATATATATATATATATATATATATATATATATATATATATATATATAATATAAATATTAAAGGAAAAACATAAAATATACACATTTCGAAAATATTAAAAATCCTTTGTATGTCAAGTACACTATATAATAAATACTTTTTAATACCTTTCTTATTATTGCATTATAAATTACGTTTCATATAATATACCTGACGTATAGAAAACTACGGTGTTGAAGTTTGCATCGTTAGAACTGCAACGAATATTCTTTTTTTTCCCCTGCAGTTCTTCATTTTCATTTTTATCGACAAAAATTTCGGCCAATCTACATCGTAGATTTCTGATAAAGATCCTGAAAACCATTTGAGTTTATTTGTGCTCCGAAGCTGCGAAAAAAATGTTTTGGCATGCAAAAAAAATCATTTTCGCTCCGTTCCAACAATGCAAACGTTGGAAAATGATGAAAAACTTTTTACATGTTCTAAAACGACCCTTAAAACGATTTATTATTACTTTCGTAATAGATTGTAAATAATTTTTAGTAAACGTAAACAAATATGTATTTTCTAAATATGTATTATATATATGACGAGTTTGATACCGAAAATACCGATCGAGCTGTGCAATTGATTACGATAAGGCGGAAACAAATTAGAATAACCACGCAGGGTTTTTCAACGAAAAGAGCTTTTTATATTTCGTTTTTTTTTTCTTCCATTCCTCTCGTTCCTCTCTACGGAGAAACGAGTATGCACGCACAGGACTGATAGCGTTTGTCTCTTCCGGGTTTTGCATAACTCTCGTGCAAACCCGTAGCTCGACGGTCCTCGACTTCGTGATCGATGGAAAGTAAAGAAAAAAGAAAAATAAAAAGAAAAAAAAAGACTGCGCGCAGCTCCTATGCGGTTTTGCGTTTTGCACGTATCGCGGACTTTCTTAGATACGACGCACAGAAAAATTTGCACATTTGAATATCTCGTAAAACCGAACCGATATATATATATATATATATATATATATATATATATATATATATATATATATATATATATATATATTAGGGTAGCCCAATTCGAGCTCCATTTTCTCACCCTTTTCCTCATCACCCAATTATCTTCTTTAAAGAGACAAAAAATTGTCGCGGATGCTGCGCGCGGTCAACATATATTTAGAGGCCGCTCAAATGCTTCGAAATTTCCAATTTTTGCCATTTTTTTACTCGTCTCACTGATAAATTTGACACTTTGTAAAATTTTCAAAACAATTATTCCTTCTTTCGTTTGAAACACATTTTTCAAATTTACCTCACCCTTCCAGCCCAATAATTATAATCTTTATTCTCGTAAAATAATTATTTACAGCTCTTGCCCGTAAACAAAATTGTAGGTCGTTTTATTTGGTTAGAAGTGTAAGGTAAACTTAAAAAATCCGTGTCTGAAGAAAAAAGGATTGATTGTTTTTGAAAATTTACAATGCGTCAAGTTTATGAGCGAGAAGAGTAAAAAAAAATTGCAGAAATTCGAAATTTCGAAGCTCTTGAGCGACAGATACATATTCATTGGCCGGCTAGAGGTTTCGCGGGGTTATTTTCAAAATTGTAAAGAGTAAAACTCATGGGTGAGAAGTGAACGAAAGAAAAAATCGATTTATGCAATGAAAATTTAAATTTTTGGGAGGCTGGAGCGACTTTTAAACGGTTTTTGACAGCTCGCAGCTATTGCGACAATTTTTTTCTTTCTTCAAAGAAGACAATTGGACAGTGAGAAAATGGGGAAAAACAGAGCTCAAAATTGGGCCACCGTCATATATATACGTGTGTGTGTGTGTGTGTATATGCTTCTTTTAATTAGTTACACGTTTAAACATCTCGCGCGACATTCGTAAGAAAGAAAAAAAACCGCCCTCGTTACTTACATCTCATCTTCACCTGCAATCAAACACACGACGATTGATTGATCGCCGATAATTAAGTGTTTCTCGCCCGATAGGCCCGAATTATATTGCTCGCGAGAACCTTTAAAAAAATATCCTCGCCGAATATATTTATTCGAATGTATACTCGATGGTTTTCGATGTCCATCGGAACCAGGGAAAAAGGAAGAAATAAAAATCGACAAAAATTCGTAAAATTGTAGCAATATTAGATACGACGTTAAAGTTTGCATTCTTGGAATGTCGCGATATTTAAAAGAAAAATGTGTTTCTTCGTTTTTATCGTTACCGGAAGCTTTTTTTTTGCGAAATGAGTTAAATTTCGATTATGAATAATGAACAACTTTTGAGCTATTTTAACACCCGAAATTGGCCAAAAAAATTAAGTAATTGAGAAGAATTAATTTTTGTTGCGTTCCAACGATGCAAACTTCAACGTCATTATTTGTTTTACTATGGGCGACGAATGACAATAGTGCATGTGTGTGTATGTTTCTTTGACGCTTTTATCACCGTGTGAAACGTAAGTACATGTATAAACGTCGAGAATGATTTCTACGTGTACGCTGCAGCTTCGAGGGTTTTGCAGTAGCGCCGCGCGATGGACTTTTCTCATTCGAACATGCCGCACCTGCACTCGCCATTATATATATAAACATGCACAGGGTGGCTTGCAAAGTGACGTCCAAATGGAATATCTAGATGCCTCGTATCAATGACTATCCGATCCCCCCATTTACGTTCTACGATCTTTTTCACTTTTTTTAGAAAAAAGCATTTTTCAATTTTTCTCCTACCTGTGGGCAGTTTCCTCGCGTCTTCTTTTACTCGTGTTATCTTTATGAAATCCATGGTTAAGCAACACATAAGTGACCACCCATGTAGGTTTCGCCAATCGAACCGTAACGGCCAATACTTGGACCAATGTTGGCGGGACGATGATCGATTAACCAATTGTACGCCAATGCTCGGCTGAGTATTGACTAGCCAGCATTGGTTTGCTGATACGAGGCCAATGTTCGGCCAAATATAGACTCGCTAATCATTGGCTTGTCGATACGAGGCCGATGTTTGGCGAAGTATAGACTCGCCAGTCATTGGTTTGCCGATACGCGGCCAATGTTCGGCCAAACGTAGACTCGCTAATCATTGGCTTGTCGATACGAGGCCGATGTTTGGCGAAGTATAGACTGGCCAATCATTGGTTTGCCAATACGAGGCCAATGTTCGGCCAAGTATAGACTTGTTCGTTATTGGTTTATCGATATGAGGCCGATGTTTGGCGAAGTATAGATTTGCCAATCATTGGTTTGCCGATACGAGGACAATATTCGGCCAAATATAGGCTCTCTAATCATTGGCTTATCGATACGAGGTCGATGTTTGGCGAAGTATAGACTCGCCAATCATGTTTTTGCCGATACGAGGCCAATGTTCGGCCGAGTAACGCATGATCGAACCGCATTTCGTATATTGACGATTCATTATTTCGCGTTGAAGTCATTGAGAGATGAGATAAATACTTTTTACGAGTCCATTGGACATTATTCTTAACAAATATACTACCAAATCAATGCACTCATTGTTGGCCGATTCTCGAACGAGCTCATACGCAATATTCTGCCGATTTTTATGAACCATCCTACACTGACAGAAAAATTCTATTAATATTAACTAACCGCGTCTATTTATTTATTTTTTATTTGAATTAACTACATTTTTCGTGATATCAAATTTTTCCTATTGCATTCCATTATTGGAATTATTCATTTTAAATATATTTATTTATTCAAATTAAACTTGAACTAATGAACTAATGATCTGTCTTTATTGCAACACACATATTAACGGGTTATGGGGGTAGAGAAGGTGGAGAGAGAGGAATTATATATATAGGTTAGGTTTGAAAATTCTATAACATGTCATTCGATAACACTCTCTAATTATCACAATGATATTAACTAATTGATATAGTTTATGTGATACGAATAATGATGAGAATCCATTTGGTATCTTATGCCATATCTGCGATTCAAATGTTACAAGCACTCGGTAGCATAGGGGCAGCGTGTTTGGCTATGAGTAGGGAAGTTCAAGATTCGAGCCCCATATGGGTGGAATATTTTCTTCGAACTAATCATTTATAAAGACCAGGTAATGACGAATTACGATACAAAAATAATTTTTTTTTTGTTGGCTGTGCAGGACCAATTTTGGTGATCTATATTGGGTCACAATTATCCGCCAAGACTCGGTCGATAATCGGGCCAAGCTCGAGTGCCAATGACGGCAATCTTGAGGGGGCTTATTGATGGCCGATTCTGGAATGAACTCCTACGCGATGCTCGGCCGATTCTCATAAGCCATTCTAGGGCCGATATTGATTGCGAATATCGGGCCGCTCTTATCATCCAAGGCTCGGTCGATGATCAGGCCAAGCTCGAGTGCCAATGTTGGCAAACTTGGCGTCGAGTATCGGCCAATCATTGGCCACTACCCATCACCCTACATGGGCAATCGAACACTAAAGCAAATGCCTTGGATTTTCATAAAAAAATAAACAAAATAGGTCCGCGCGGATCAGTCGCTAAAGTTCGGATGATAAAAACAAGATACTTATTCCGTACAAATGACCCTAAATTGCTTTTAAAAAAACTTCTAACAAGGAAAGATTGCGAGGTCGACGTCTCCGATTTCTAGGAAATTTGGCATGCTCGTAGAATGGGTAAAAATAGGCAACACGTATTTTTTGTATATCTGCGGAACCCGATTTTTAAGGGTTGAAACGCACCCTCGAAAATTGCGGTGTTTTTCGTTTTTCGTCGATAACGTTTTCACGGAACAAGATATGAAAAAAAAAATCACATTCGAACAATGTTTATTTTTTCCTGTACTATACATTGGAGATAAGAAAGATAACGTTATCAACGAAAAACTTTCGAGGGTCCGTTTCACCCCTTAAAATCGGGTTCCGCCGATATAAAAAAAATACGTGTCGCCTATTTTTACCCATTCTACAAGCATGCCAAATTTCATCGAAATCGGAGAGATCGACCTTTCCTTGTAAGTGAAAAGTACATTCACAAAAGAGAACAGAAATAAAAAGCTATGCTACGGGGAAACTCGATTTTTTTCAATGCGTTTTTCTTGTAAATTAAAAAATATCATAGTACATACGTGAGGGTAATTTGGATAGGTATTGATACGAGGCATCAAGATTTTCCTTTTTTACGTCGCCTTTCGGACCACCCTGTGTATATATATATGTGTGTAAGTGTTCACTTAGGAATCAAGCAGTCCCTCACTCATTCGAATAAGTGGTACTTGGCGCGAGTCGGGCTCATTTAAATACATATATACATATAAAATAGCGTACATGCAATACGCTTTTATATGCCCACAACGTCACGGACGCGCATCCGGCTGACCACGCACAGCGACTTGATAAGAGCTGCCTGGAAAAGTGGCCGCGTAATTTTTATTTGTCCTGGAATTGATGTAGGTCGATGAGCGTGCCGCGATTCCGTTTCTCTCTCTCTCTCACTCCTTGCCCCCCCCCCCTCTCTCAATGATAGACTTTTTCGTTTCTTTTAAAGTTTTTTTTTCTCTCTCCTCTTTACCCGTTCCGAACACACTCGTACGTTCATCCTGTCCGAACCGCTGAATACGCCAGCTGGCATTACCCCGATTAATTTGTCGATTCGCGACTCTTCCTTCCGCGCTCGCTGGCCGTGCATTGTGTTCGAGCAAATATTTTTTTCCAAATATCGATGTTGCGTATTATATTCAAGCGCAAGTTGCGATAAAACACATCGACGAACATTTTGACAATGTTTTCTCGTCGATATTATTATTCATAATATTGATATATAATTTTATTGCTCCGGGCAAGGCACTGCTTCAGTTTGGCATTTAATATTATTGCTGTCGTTATTGAAGATGGAGGGTGGCCCAAAAAAGTGGAGGGGAAATCACAAAATGGGGATGAGAAATTTTAAAAAAGCTATGAATAGCGTAGGTGAGAGAGAAATCTGGCAATTTATAGGGAATGGATATATAAGTGAGCTAGAAAAAAAATTAAAAAGAAACATAAAAATTTTAATTGAACAAGAAATTCAATACCATTGGAATAGGACGTGTCCACATGCTGCAAGGAATAGAAGCATGGACAAACAGGAATTCAAATGGGAAGATATTGGGCCGACGAGGCGGTCAGCGGAGAAATAACAGAAACATGATGGTCTTGAAGTTTGCATCATTGGAGTGCAACGATATTTTTTTTACTTCCTTGTTTTTAGTACAGTCGTGCTGTCGCTGAAAAAGCCTGGAATCGGAGAAAATTATAAGACGGCTGGTTTTTTGACAGGTGTTTTTGTAGGTGCCGCGGGTGCTAAATCCAAGTTTGCCTAAAAATCGGGGCGTAGGGTTCTTTTTTAGGGGGTGAAAGGAGAAGGGGGTGGAATAATGCCAAACTACAACCCCTACGAGGTCGGCGCCGTGAGACCAAATGTTCAGAAAAATCCGGGCTTTAGTTTTGTCCACAGCACCGAAGTTGTGGAAGTTCATTTTGAGGGTGAAAAAGTGGGGTGAAATTTTGAAAAATCAGTTTTAATTCAATAACTCTTTAAAAAAAAATCGTACACTTTTTGTTTAAATGGGAACGTTGTAGCCCTTGAAAAGACGCGTCGATCGAGTATTTGATCATCACTCTCCGATAATATCTTCACCTCCAAAAAAATGGTTAAAAAACTAAAAGAAAAATATTTTATTGAATAATTCAAAAACAATCGGTTTTTCGGGTATGGTTCAAACGTACGAAATGTAGAGAATAATTTTCTCCATATTTTCGTTGCTATGGACCACCCTTGAATTTTGATTTTCCAACCCCTCTCGGGGATTGAACATTCAAAATGAAATTCTGGGAAAAGTATTGACCGCACGAATTCGCCGCCGTGGAAGAATTTGTAGCTTGAACCCTCAGCTACATTTTTGTCCAAAGCGCCAAACTCGTATCTCTTTAGTTTCAGCCAATATTTTCCCCAGAATTTCATTTTGAATTTTCAACCCCTGATAAGGGTTCGAAAAAGCAAAATTCAAGGGTTGTCCATAGGAACGAAAATATAGAGAAAATTATTCTCTACATTTCGTACATTTGAACCATCCCCGAAAAATCGATTGTTTTTGAGTTATTCAATAAACAATTTTTTTGCTAATTCTTCAACAATTCTTTTGGGGGTGAAGATATTATTGGAGAGGGTTGATCGAATACTCGATCGACGCGTCTTTTCAAGGGCTACAACGTTTCCATTTGAACAAAAATTGTATGAATTTGTCCTAAAGAGTTATCGAATGAAAACTGATTTTTCAAAATTTCACCCCACTTTTTCACCCCCAAAATGAACTTCCACGACTTCGGCGCTATGGACAAAAATAAAACCCGGATTTTTCTGAACATTTTGTCTCCCGGCGCCGACCTCGTGGGGGTTGTAGTTTGGAATTAATCCACCCCCAACCCCTAAAAAAAAACCTACACCCCTATTTTTAGGCAAACTTGGTTTTAACACCCGTGGCACCTACAAAATCACCTGTCAAAAAACTAGCCTTCTTCTAATTTTTTCCGATTCCAATATACAGCACGATTGTACTATTTTATTAGTTTTAAATATCATATTTTGTAAATTGCTAAATAGGGAGCCCAAAAATGATCGCGGGATACCTATAGCTTAAATGTGTTAAAGAAAACTTGGAAAAGTCAGTCAGAAAATATTTCGTTGCATTCCAACGATACAAACTTCAACATCATGAAACATGGGCAAGGATAAGATGTGGTAATATAGGGAGAGAGTGCAAAAACGAGTATGCAGACTCCAAATGTAGAATTTGCAAAGCGGCAAATTAAAAATTGAAACACATTTTCGAGTGCCCAAAAGTCAAGGGGAAACTCAATCAAGTGATTTGGAGAGGAATTGGAAAAATGGTTGGACAAAAGCAGGGGGATAGAAATGGATACTTCTGATACCTTGGTGATACTTCAGTCAAAAGTCTGTGCACCATAGAATCAGAAGAATATGGGGCCGTCTATAGGTACAGATACGGGGTTTTCCCAATTTCCCCGTGCCCTCGGAAAATGCGGTATAGTGTAGCCTAAGGCCGGAGCCTGAATTAAAAGTTTCGAAAAATGGTTTTTTTAATGCTTGAATCGTTAGATAAAATATCCAAGAATATATTTACAAAGTTACAGAGGCCGCAAAGTTACAGAGCGCATTTTCTACAGTTTTTATTTTCACGATTTTTTTAAATGGGCGGGCGTGACGGCAAAAAAACTGAAGGACCTATCGAATCGAACCAAAGTTTATTTTCTTCAGTATAAAAATGTCTTCTAAGTAAATTAAAAAAGTCGTTGAAAAAGTATTTTTTAATTATTTTATAGCACGTTGAAGTGTTTTTTTTAACACATTTTTTTCTTCAAACCGGAGAAAAGTTATGAGTTCACGATTTTTCAGCTTGTTCTAAATTCACGCAGAAGAAAAATATATGATAATTGAAAATTTTGTTGTTTTTTTTTTGCTTCAGTCAAGAATTACAATCTGCGTCTTTCCCGCCGATTGGGGGGACTGCAGTGGCATGACGCACATGGAGTAGGTTAATAAATCTGCAGTCACTTATTGTTTTATGTTCAACATTTTTTTAAATAAATTTCAAACATACACGAAAAGATACCTCAATGTTTACTGGGCTCACTCCTTTTTTTCCCTTCTAAAAAAAATCCCGAAAAAACCCTTTTTGGACGTTCTAATTTAGGCTCCCGCCTTAAGACGGCTGTTGACGCAGCGGAAAGTTAGGTTAGATTTGCAAAGTGCGAGTAGGGAGTGATAGAAGTTCACAAGTATTAATTTTGATTGCACTCCAACGATGCAAACTTCAATCTCGTAATATTAAGACGAGTGTAAGATAATATGTGTGTAATAATAATGCTTCTTGATTTCTTTCCTTTCTTTATTTTCAATATTATCGAAAAACTTTTTTTTCGCAGCTATTGGTTACATATTTTTAATAAAAATTCTCAAAAATGTTTTAGTGATTTCCGTAGCTTGAAATGTGCCGAAAAAGTACGGTGACGTGAAAAAAAAATTATTTTGTTTGCATTCCAACGATGCAAACTTCAAAACGATGTAACGGTAAAGGGAGGGGCACTAATGTAAATGCCCTTAAAAGGATGTAGATACTTAAAAGAAATAAGTAATACCACTCCTACTACTACAATTAATGAAATAATTATTATTGTTGTTTTATAATGATTATTTGCTTAAATTCATTTCTTGTGGTATCTTTTTTTTACTAAAATAAATAAATAAATATATATTCAACGATAATTATACATTCCTGTATATATTGATCTATTTAACCGATGCAATTTCGACCCCACATCATTGGCGAGACTCATCGTATACCGAATTGATTTTTTTTTCGATTAAGATTCACTCTGGTGGAGATTGGAGTCTCGTCTTACTTTTTTTCTTTCTTTTTTTTCAACCGGTTGTTTTTTTTTACATTCCTATGGATCCTACGGATCGAAAAAAAAGTGTCCCCCTTCCGGCGTCGCTCTTCAAGAGGGTGGCGCGGCGGGATTTTCATCCCTCTACCTGCAGCAGCTGCGTGCCTGCCGCACGCGTTCTTTTTTGTGTATTGGGATTACGTGAAATGAGGAACAAAAAAAAAGGAATGCTCGAAAATGGAATTATCCTTTGGGGCTGAATCGAAATTGAGATCCCAAGCGTAAAGTCGATATAATTCAAGACCGTAATACAGGGTGAGTACACGTCGACTCGATAAATCTACACGGACCCATGTACATACATACAGGGACAGGAGACCGTCCTTAAAAGGACCTTCGTATAAAAATGCTCCCATTTATCCAAAGGTCGATTAAAAGCAATCGGGCATATAGAACGTCGATTACGGGGACAATCGACTATGAAGAACGTCCTCGAAGTCCAACAATCGAAAAATCACTTTTCTTCATATATATATATATATATATATATATATATATATAATTTGAGGCTGTATAGACAGTTTACGACTCTTGTTTTTATGTTCCGTTTGCCTGCGCACGAAACAACACTCACTCTACCACCGTCGATACCGCGCTTAACAATAACAATAAATCCTCACGTATGTTTCAAACATATGTGCAGTTTATCGTAACGCAAATATACGAAGATTTTACGAAGCAGATTTATACGCAAGCTTGCGCGAAAAATAACGGGGTGAAGCGTAGAGTAACGGTAAACCTTGTACATAATAATGTATACACACACAGACACGCACGCGCACACACGCGCATACACATGCGCGCGGTGTATGCGTGCGTGCGTGCGTGCGTGCGTGTGTGTGTGTATGTGTTCGTGGCTGTGTGTGTGTGTGTGTGTGTGTGTGTGTGTGTGTGTGTGTGTGTTCGTGTTCGTGTGTGTGTGTGTGTGTGTGTGTGTGTGTGTGTGTGTGTGTTCGTGTGTGTGTGTGTGTGTGTGTGTGTGTGTGTGTGTGTGTGTTCGTGTGTGTGTGTGTGTGTGTGTGTGTGTGTGCGTGCGTGCGTGCGTGCGTTTGTGCGTATGCACGCGCACGCGCGCGTTCGTACCCTTAAAAGTAAATGTGCACATAAATGTGCATGAGAGTAGATGCACATATAAATGTGTATTCGAGTAGTCATGTATTACCTCTAATAATGGAATATATTGTATAACAGAATAATAAGCGTTAAAAAATTGGGTGAGCTATTTAAACACACACCTGCACAATAGTGTGCGTGCGCGCGCGCGTGTGTGTGTGTGCGTGTGTGTGCGTGTGTGTGTAATAATACGTATCAAATTACATATCTGTCAGCGATGAGGTAAGAAAACAAGAAGAAAAAATCTACACTCCTTTGCGCAGTGTCAGGGATTCGTGTGCCAATGATGCATAGTTCTCGTTTGAGTCACCTGATACGCGTGTGTGCTACACGAGAAAAGTGAACGCACGACCGAATGCAATATATATATATATATATATATATATATATATACGTGCATGCACGGTTATTCGCTTGTATACGTTGCGCGATGGCGTTGTGTCGTATAATGCGGCAGCAGCAGCTCTCAGGATTCTCAAGTCCCCATTGATCACGCGGCGGACTTTGCACTCTCCCATGGTGATCGCGCTCTCTCACGATCCCCATCGAACATTAATGGCGACGAAAACGAATTTTTGATTTTTCCATTAATGGAGATTTTTTCTGCCGTTTTCTTTAATTTGTTTTGTTTCTCTTCTCTTTCTCAAAATATTGAACAGCTGTCGTTGGAAGAGGAACTGGACGTGGGGAATCAACCTGGAGCTGCATGGCGTACGCACGTGTGTGTGTGTTTAGACAAGATTTTTTGTGTAAATATAAATAAAATATATAAATGAATATATTCATAGAAATAAATAAAATATAATCCAAATACTTAAAAACCGACTCTCGGGCGGTATTTCGAGTTAAGCAGTGCTGTGTATGGCCAATACCCAAAGCGGTAACCGGCTAGATACATTGTATTGAATACATTAAATATTATATATATATATATATATATGTATATATATAACTATATATGTATAAATATATATTTTGTATTAACCCTTTCGCTCCGGGAAACGTATATACACATGGTGTCCCCGAACTGAATTGGGGGTGAAATTCTGCGCAGATTGATATAAGCATGTGTGGGTCTTAAATCAACCCCTGAATTATTATTAATTTTTAAAGGCGAGCCAATCAGGTGCGCCCGGTGAGTCGGCGTAGGTCGGTGCCATTCGGAAGTTTGCCTTTTGGAAGTAATAACTTGAAAAATATTGATGTTAAAAAAAAAAGTTTTGTATAAAAAAGTTAGTAAACTTCATTTATAAGAGAAAAGGTCTCTACAATTTTTTTGCTGACACTAACCGTTGTCGAGATATCGAATTAAACGCGTTTTTAGCGAGAGCAGCCTAGCTGACCTTCGGAGAACCCCACAAATTGAAATTCATGCTCAGAATCCACCCCCCTATCGATCCCTAAATAATCCCCAAACTACATAATTTAATGTTTATTTAACCCATTTTGAATGACGATTTGATTGGACTAGTAGTGGTACCTGTAGGTGCGGAGCTCCCGCCACGCGGGTATCGCTCACCGACGTACGCCGGCTCATCGGGCGCGCCTGATTGGCCCGCCTTTAAAAATTAATAATAATTCAGAAGTTGATCTGAGACCCACACATGCTTATATCAATCGACTCAGAATTTCACCCTCAACCGCCCATTTCATGGATCTCATTCAGTTCTGGGACACCCTGTGTAAATGGGTTTTTCCTAAAATAACGTAATATATTAATGAATTAACACAAAAAATCTGCCGTTATACGCCAAATAGGGTCTAGCAGGCCAGAAAAAAATCATTTTTCGGTCCAATTTTTTTGGTAAAATTCTTTAGCAATACTTTTTCCTCTACTCTGGACACAAGATGTGAGTGTAAAGCATACATCGTCGAGCTTTGCGTACATCCTTGCTATATGGAACATTGCACCTTGCAACATTACTAATAGCATTTTGTTTGTTCAAATGAATATTAATTATAATATAGATTAGATGTAGAATAGAATTTCAAATGAATATTAAAAACATTAACATTGCAAAATTAATATTAATGCTGGATTCGTGTATATTTATCGAAATATATTAATTTACTTGAAAATTGCATATCTACCGACACATTACGCAGTACGGCAATACATATATACATATATACATCCACACATATATATTTATATATATGGGCACGTCGCGAGGAAAGGAAAAAGCGAAACAGTAACCCAGAGAGAGAGAGAGAGAGAGAGTAGATCGTGAGGTGCACCGAATTACAGATCTCGTTCTTCCTTCGTTTCTTCCCACGATGGGAATTCTCGTCTCGCGATTTCTCACGTTCGACAGAAAACTTCGAGCCCGAGACACACAAGCAACAAAATTCTCGCGGAGCGGTACACAATATAAAGAAAAAAAGAAAAATGCCAAAAAATTTCGCAAAGCCAAATATAAAGCAGCGAATTTCGTATTCCGAAACGGTCTATATAGTTATGGCGTCGTTTTACTTTCGTGCCATTAGACGCGAACGTACCACGAAGCGAAGCAAGAATTCCCGTCTAATTTAGGATCGTTAAGTGCGCCTGCGGAATGATCAATTAACAGAAAGTATATATGTATATGTATATATATATATATATATATATATATATATATATATATATATATATATATATATATATATATATATATATATATATATATATATAATAAATTACGAAGTCGATCGTCGTCCGGACAATTGAACGACCCGACAAATGCAGAAGAAAAAAACGTTCCTCGCGAGCGTGTTCTCATGTCGTGGAGATGAGAACGGAAAATCGTCAATTCGATTGCGAAGCGACAATCGTCCGAGCCCCAATTAAGAAACGACGAACACTCGGAGAGGCGACGTTTGTGGTGACCGCTAAAGTCACATTCGTAATATTACGAGGATTGTGTATGAGAGCATTTCGTAATGAGAAATTTCCACTTTGCCTATTCCGCGGTAAAATAGAAGTTCCTTCACCTCGACCTACACTGCTCTTTCTCACAGTGAATTTTTCCACTCCCATTATCCTCGTCTTATTAGCGCATTTGGTGTTTGTTTCTTTTTTCATTGAGTTTCATTATTTTTATTAATTTTGGCAAAAAATGACGAAGATTTTTATTTACAATTTTCCAAATTTCGCCGTAGAGGATTCGCACAAGGGCACGGGGTAACTGCGAAAAACTCGCGCCGATACACGGGCCGGCGACATTCCCTCCGAGTTCCTTTTTATCGCGGTATGAAATCCCATGTAGGTTTCGCCAATCGAACCGTAACGGCCAATACTTGGACCAATGTTGGCGGGGCGATAATCGATTACCCAATTGTACGCCAATGCTCGGTTGAGTATTGACTAGCCAACATTGGTTTGCCGATACGAGGCCAATGTTCGGCCAAATATAGACTCACTAATCATTGGCTTGTCGATACGAGGCCGATGTTTGGCGAAGTATAGACTCGCCAATCATTGGTTTGCCGATACGCGGCCAATGTTCGGCCAAACATAGACTCGCTAATCATTGCCTTGTCGATACGAGGCCGATGTTTGGCGAAGTATAGATTGGCGAATCATTGGTTTGCCAATACGAGGCCAATATTCGGCCAAGTATAGACTCGTTCATTATTGGTTTATCGATATGAGGCCGATCCCATGTAGCTTTCGCCAATCGAACCGTAACGGCCAATACTTGGACCAGTGTTGGCAGGGCGATAATCGATTACCCAATTGTGCGCCAATGCTCGGTTGAGTATTGACTAGCCGACATTGGTTTTCCGATACGAGGCCAATGTTCGGCCAAATATAGACTCACTGATCATTGGCTTGTCGATACGAGGCCGATGTTTGGCGAAGTATAGACTCGCCAATCATTGGTTTGCCGATACGCGGCCAATGTTCGGCCAAACATAGACTCGCTAATCATTGCCTTGTCGATACGAGGCCGATGTTTGGCGAAGTATAGATTGGCGAATCATTGGTTTGCCAATACGAGGCCAATATTCGGCCAAGTATAGACTCGTTCATTATTGGTTTATCGATATGAGGCGGATGTTTGACGAAGTATAAGACTCGCCAATCATTGGTTTGCCGATACGAGGTCAATGTTCGGCCGAATATAGGCTCTCTAATCGTTGGCTTATTGATACGAGGTCGATGTTTGGCGAAGTATAGACTCGCCAATCATGTTTTTGCCGATACGAACCCAATGTTTGGCAAAATATAGACTCGCTAATGATTGGCTTGTCGATACGAGGCCGATGTTTGGTGAAGATAGACTCGCCAACGTTGGTTCGCCGATACGAGGCCAATGTTCGGCCGTGTAACGCATGATCGAACCGCAATTCGTATATTGACGATTCATTGTTTCGCGTCGAAGTCATTGAGAGACGAGATAAATACTTTTTACGAGTCCATTGGACAATACTCTTAGCAAATATACTACCAAATAAATGCACTCATTGTTGGCCGATTCTCGAACGAGCTCATACGCGATACTCTGCCGATTTTTATGAACTATCCTACACTGACAGAAAAATTCTATTAATATTAACTAACCGCGTCTATTTACTTATTTTTTATGTGAGTTAACTAGATTTTTCCTGAAATCAAATTTTTCCTATTGCATTCCATTATTGGAATTATTCATTTTAAATATATTTATTTAGTCAAATTAAACTTGAACTTATGAACTAATGGTCTGTCTTTATTGCAACACACGTATTAAAGGGTTGTGGGGGTAGAGAGGGTGGAGAGAGAGGAATTATATGTATAGGTTATGTTTGAAAATTCTATAACATGTCATTCGATAAAACTCTCTGATTATCACAATGATATTAACTAATTGATATAGTTTATGTGATACAAATAATGATGAGAATCCATTTGGTCTCTTATGCCATAATAAATATTTTCTTCGAACTAATCGTTTCGAAAGACCAGGTAATGACGAATTACAATACACAAATAATTAATTTTTTTTTTTGGCAGTGCAGGACCAATTTTGGTGATCTATATCGGGTCACAATTATTCGCGAAGACTCGGTCGATAATCGGGCCAAGCTCGAGTGCCAATGATGGCAATCTTGACGGGGACTTATTGTTGGCCGATTTTCGAATGAACTCCTACGCGATGCTCGGCCGATTCTCATAAGCCATTCTAGGGCCAATATTGATTGCGAATATCGGGCCGCTCTTATCATCCGAGGCTCGGTCAATGGTCGCGCCAAGCTCGAGTGCCAATGTTGGCAAGCTCGGCGTCGAGCATCGGCCAATCGTTGGCCACTACCGATCACCCTATATGGGATTGCACGCGCCATAATCGGCGCGCAGTCGAGCGGTCACCCATCCGAGTACAGGCCCATAACGCGGCACTCGTCTCGATGGTATTTTTTTTTTCACAGAAAAAAAACACACTCACACACAGCCGTCACTCACCAAGTCGAACCGTGATGATAAATAAAATAAAAAGTCGCAGGGTCTCCGTGGTAAAGTCATCGCATGGCAGTGAGGTTAAAAAAACAAATATCTATGTCGAACGGCAATATCTGCGGGAGGGGAGGTTGGATACAACGAAATTTGGGGAAGGAAGCGAGGAAAAAGTGACAAGGTCACGGTCGCGTCGTTATTTCGCGGATCGCGGTACCCCCTCCCCCAGGCTCCATTGTCAAAAGAAAACTGACGTAAAAAATAAAAAGTAGACACGAAAAAAAACGAACAAAAGCCGCGGCTCAAATTGACCTGAATTTCCGGAACTTACGAAAGCGCCAGTTGCGTCACCCTTAAATTTTCGAATTATGGTGCAAAACTGGGTTACCCTATAGATGTATTTTTTTTTGTTTCCTTGCGGTTTCCCATAAATCATGCGGCAGCGAGTAAAAAAGTATGTTACGTATCTATACAGATGTACAAAAGTAATTGAAATAGTAAAAGCGAGCGGAATCAATGGATTCCCCTTGCTCCATGCCCCCCCCCCCCCCCATGTAGTTCCCCCTCACGAATTCTCAAAACGAGTTTTCTATCAGCCAGGAATTTACGGGACGATTCGTTCTACAGGTGGGTCCAAAAAAATGCCCGCGGCTCTTTTTCTTTCAATTTTGCCCCCAACGGGGCACTGCAGTTAAAAGAGAGAAAAAAAAACAATGTCCCTTGCCACTTTTTTTTCCCGTAGCGTAATCATCCGGTATACTCGTACTTTGGTCGCGGTACTGTGCGAGATCAATTATTTACGTTGGTTTTGGCTGTGGCACATATGGACGATATAATTTTCGGTTTTGACACGACCGAGAGAACAGATATAGATATATATCTGCGCAACATTCGTGCCCTGTGTAATTATTATATCAGCGTAAATACGTAGTGTACAACGAGGCACGTGTTTACGTACACTCGTATACGCGACTCGGGCCAGCGGCAGTTACTACACGTTTATTCGTTCCGAAATAATTACATAAGCTCTGTATCATTTGGTTCTATGAAATTATAGTGACGTATCCATAGCGGGTGCCGTCCAAGTGCTGCCCGAGAGATATGTATACACAAGTGATCATATAGTTTTTATACCAATTAGGGATCTCTTTCTGATCCCTTCATATATATATATATATATATATATATATATATATATATATATATATATATATATATATATATATATATATATATATATTAGGGTGGCACACATTTGAGCTCTTTTTTTTCTTTTTCTCACCATGCAATTATCTTCGTTAAAGAAAAAAAAAATTGTCACCGAAGGTGCGAGCGGTTGAAAAATATTTAAAGGTCCGTCAAGTCTCCCAAAAATTCAAGTTTTCATTAAAAAAAAAAGAATCCTATTTTTTTCGTCCACTTCTCACACGTGAATTTTACGCTTTAACACTTTTAAATTAAGCTCGCGAAAGCTCTAGCCGGACAATGAATATTTAGTGGTGGCTCTAAGGTTTTCGAAATTCAGAATTTCAGCCAAAAAAAGGATTAATTGTTTTGAAAAATCGGATACTTCGAAGCTCTTGAGCGATTACTCAATATTCATTGGCTGGCTAGAGCTTTCGCGAGGTTAATTTGAAAATTATACAGCGTAAAATTCATGGATGAGAAGTGGAGGAAAAAAATCGATTTTTTAATGCAAATTAGAATTTTTGGGAGGCTTGAGAGACCTCTACATTTTTTTTTGACCGCTCGCAACTTTCGCGACAATTTTTTTTTTTTTCTTTAAACAAGATAATTGGATTGGGAGAGACAGGGAAAGATAGAGCTCAAATTTGTGCCACCCTAATATATATATATATATATATATATATATGGGATATTCCACGCCATTTCATCGAGGCCGTGACCCCGACCATTTGTGGTTTTCCTGCTTTTTTTGTAAAATTGTATCCCATGAAAGGAATATCCACACCAATTTTTTAGATTTTTATCTCTTTTCCTTTAGGACTTAGAATTTTCCAAAAAAATGTCGATTTTAGAAGTTTTGGAAACGTTTAAACGCCGATAACTCTTGAACTAATTGCGATATTGACAAATGGCACTATATGAGTTTTTTTTTAATTCTCTAAAATAGAGTGACCCATTCTATGATTTTTAACACTAGTCTCATCGCGGGCCTATTATTCCTTCTCTTTTTTTTTCGAATTAATGATATTTTTTTTTTAACGATTTTTATCATTTCAATGTCCAATAATACTATTAATGATTTTGTCTTTTCCAATTCGGCTTCCACAGTTTATTTTTTATTTGTGGTGAATTTGACAAATTTTTTTTATACGAAATCACTTTTTCTTTGTTACATTCAGTACAAATGAAAAATAAACCGTTTCTGGCCTGTCGAAGCCGAATTGGAAATCAGTTAGTTAGTTAAATCTCTTTATTTCCATGTATGCCCTCGCGGGCTTCTTACATTTCCTCCTTTCTCGTCTTCACAGCAGTTTCCCTTACTCCTCCGCTTTGACGCTATAATCCTTCTTTTGCTTACTTGTCTATTTAGTTATATATTTACACATTTACAAAGCTTACATGCTATCCTTATATTCTATACCTTTGTTGCTCTATCCTCTTTCTTTTTTGCTATCTTTTCAAATTGCCGAACTACCTCGCACATCTCTTCCACTATCTCCCTTCCCTCTAGAGCCTTCCTCCAACCTCCATCTGGTTTTTCTCCTTGTCCGAATTGGAAATCATTAATAGCATTATTGGACATTAAAATGATAAAAATGGTTAAAAAATATAATTGATTCGAAAACAAATACA
>OZ023320.1:44729065-44818577 GCA_964007375.1 Ophion obscuratus
TACAATTTGGGAAATTCGGCGGCCGGGACCTGGTTTCCGGGGACAATTAAAAAAAAAAGTGTCCTCATGGTGGACAGATGACTCATGATGGCTTTATCTGAAATTAAAAAACCAATTTTTTTCTCTTCTGCCAAGTATAACTCACGATTAAACGAAGGATTTAAAAAAAAATTGAATTTTGAATTTTTGCCACAATTGTATGCAATATATTTCAATTTTTGGTACAATTACACTACGTATAGCCGTGTCAAATTAGTTGTAACAGATAAAAACCTTCGTTCTATCACTACTCAATGCTATTTTAAAGAAGTGTGCAAAATTTCAATAAGATCGGTGTATTAGTTTTTGATGAGACTTTTGATGAGACTACAAAAATAGTGTTTTGAGAAAAATGCGATTACCTGCGTCGCTCAGGGTCGGTCTATCCCAACAGGGGGAATTCCCAAAGGCTCTCTCTCCTAGCCTTTTATTCCGATTGACTTAAAACATTGGGAGAATATTCTAGAAATATTGTACTATTAGATAATAAAATTAAAAGAAAAATGTTTTTTTTTTAATTTTCAAACCCACGTAATCCCTTAAAAAAAATGACCCACCTTCTGCGCGTCTGGGCACGATGATTGCGAAGTATTTTAATTTTTTAATTTTATTGTTAGTTTTTTTTTCATCTTTCATTCTAAGTTTTATACATATACATACATACATACATACATATATATATATATATATATATATATATATATATATATATATATATATATATACAGGGTGTCCCAGAACTCAACGTTAAGCCGACACGGGGTGACAGGATTGATTGTAACCATCATGAGAAAAATCAGAAAAAAAATAAAGCAAAAAAAAAATAAAGCAGGGCCTTTCAAAGTAGACAAATTTTGAAAATTTTAAATTCATAGTTTAACAAATAGTCTTAATTCTAGGAAACTTGGGATTGTTTGGGTTTGTTTGGGTTTGTTTCACAATAACCGAAAAATGGTTACAGTTTGACCAAATTTCTAGGGTTTTCTTAAATGCCCATAATTTTCAAACTGCATGGGATAGATTTTTTTTCTGATTTTTCTCATGATGGTTACAATCAATCCTGTCACCCCGTGTCGGCTTAACGTTGAGTTCTGGGACACCCTGTGTATATATATATATATATATATATATATATATATATATATATATGTTTATGTAATTTACAATGAAAGTCCATGTCAAAAGATCCGACAGCAAAACTAACGATAATGTATTGTCGGGGCAACAATAACACAGCTGAAACAACTATATTTTATGATTGCCCACCAATAAACTAAAGTGAGTTTCACTGTACGCTCCTTTTGCCATGTGCCTTCGTTATAAAAATATCACGGGCTCGTGTCTCTCGTAGTAAAAAGACTTCCGCTTGTTCTTTTCTTCTTTCGTCATTCGTTTTTCTTTTCGTTCTACCAAAAGAGTATGGGAACTTGAGAGTGAATACAGAAATAACAACAATGACGATACAGTCGTGTTTTGTCGATCCCCAGACACGACGTGACATCATCGCGCGCGAAACACACGAGGCTCGTGAAAGATCATCGTGGCGCAATAACCGTGATTCGATCGGCGGCAAAGGTCGCGAGTCAAAGAATTATTATATTGTGAAAATATTCACATATATATGAAGTTCTGAGTAAAAATAAAAAATTACGATGGAAGAGAAATTGAAAAGGATTTTCGTGCTATCGTCAGGATGTAACGGAAATTCATTTTTTTTCTCATACGTCCAACGCGTTGTCATTCAGCTTTGTTTTGGGATTTTCGTAGGTCGCGGGGATCGCTCGACCGTTTTTTAAAAACTTTTTCCTGCGCAACATAAATTTGCAAAAAAATCTTTTTGGTAACAATATAACGTAAAAAAAAGAATAGTTTCAACGATCCAAACATCCAGGCCATTATCGTGAAATGATACTGAAGTTTGCATCGTTGAAACGCAACGAAAGTTCCGTAGCCCAATTTTTTTTTTACAAATTCAGGCCTCCAAAATCGCTTGAACTTTCTTTAGAACCTTTTTAGAGATCTTCAGTGCAAATTTGCAAGGAATTTGTTTGAATGATAATAAAAATGAGGCACTAAAAATGTAAAAACAAACTTTTGTTGAATACCAACGATGGAAATTTCAACATTGTATTATGAGCCTGAAAATAAATAAGTCCTGAAATTGCCTAAACGACGAGCAGCCCAATAAACGGAGACGATCTTCCGATCGTTTGGATCACCCGAGAAGCGCCATTGTTCTTTCCCCGAAAGCACACTGACAGAAAAATTCGATTGATATCAACTGATCGCGTCTATTTGATTCTTTTAAATTTTAATTAACTAGATTTTTTGTGAAATCAAACTTTTCCTATTGCATTCCATTATTGGATTTGTTTATTTCAAAGATATATATTTATTCAAATAAAAATCTATTTAATGACATCCAATAACTGAATATTTTATTTAATCCTAATAAATCTATGATTCGGTTTTATCTGTGCAAAAAACAATTTAGTTTAGTTCCACTAAATGAATTTATTTGATTTAAAAAAAAATTAAGTTGAAGTGAATTTTCGTAAAGACAGCCATTTTTCTATTTGATTGAAGTAATGGTCTGTCTTTATTGCAACTCACGTATTAAAGGGCACGGTGTGTGTATATATATATATATATAGGTTATGTTTGAAAAATCTATAGCATGTTACTCAATAAAACTCTCCAATTATCACAATGATATTAACTAATTGGTATAGTTTATGTGATACAACGAATAATTATAGCAATTCATTTGGTCTCCTATGCCATATCTGCGACCAAGATGGGACACGCACTCTGTAGCATAAGGGCAGCGTGCATGCTATTGAAGTTTGCATCGTTGGAATGCGACAAATCTTCGCATTTCTATTTTTGTATTTCCTTATTTTTATCTCGATAGAGATTTTTTCAAATTTCAATTGCCGATCTCCCAAGGAGCATTAAAAAAAAGACTCCACGAATTTTGGTATCTAAAATCTGCCGGATAAAATTGAAGCAATTAAAATAAACAATATTTTTCATTGATCACTCCAACGATACAAACTTCAAGCCCACGATAAATGAATATGCACCGTGAAAAATTATTTTTTGGAATCGAAAAAATATTTGTTTTAATCTCGGTCAATGAGAATTTTTTTATATCGAAAAATATTATTATATTTCACTATGATACGTTATATTTTATATATAATTTCTTTACATTCCATTATTATATGTAAAATGGAAATTATTATTATGAATTATATATATTTATATAGTTGGACTGAATTTTTCAATCAATTGAAAACCTCTGGTCGCCAAAACCTACGGTGGCAATGTTTGCGTGACGATGAACTGTGCATCGTTGAAATGCAACGAGCATGAATTCTTCTCAATTGCTCGAATCATTTTAGCCGATTCAGGCAGTCCCAGTGGCACAAATGTTTCTACGTATTCTTCTTAGAAACTCACAGCCTCAATTTGCAAAAAAAAGGCTTTGGGTATTGATACCTAAAAATAAAGAAAAGTGGAAAAATAAAAATGAAGACGAAAATATCGTTGCATCCCAACGATGCAAACTTCACGGTCATCAGCGTGCGTAGCTATGAGTAGGTCAGTTCCAGATTCGATTCCACATGGGTGAAATATTTTTATGGAAAAAAATAATTTCAGACCACCAGGGAACGATGAATTCAATACAAAATCGTTGCGGCAAAACTCTCGATTAAGTGTTTCATTTCATTTTGGATATGATTAAATATTTCATGCACATGGACACTTATGCATGGTACACTTAGATTCACATTGTACATTGTAAGCAAATAAAGATTTATTTGCATCGAATCTTCATTTATTCAATTCGAACATATTTAACATTTAACAAGAATAGCTGAAACAAATAAAAAAATATCTTCGAAACAAATAAGATCGCAGTAGTGCATCGTTGGACTGCAACGAATTTAATTTCTTTTGGCAGATTTCGCCCACAAAAGTCCACTAACCATTTTTTAAGATATTTATTTAGCGATCTCTACATGGAAAATCTATAAAAAGAGATTGCCTATAATAATAAAAATATTGAAAATAAAATGTAAAACAGAATTTTCGTTGTGCTCCAACGATGCAAACTTCAACACCATTTAAAATAGATCCTGTATAAATTACTTTTGTCAGTGCAGAGCTTCCTCATTGTGCAAGGAAAAGTATTTACCAAAGTATTTAGCAAAAGTAATTACCAAATTTTATCAAAAGTACCAAAAGTATTTACCAAAAGTATTTACCAAAGTATTTACCAAAGTATTTACCAAAAGTATTTAATTGAAATTAAATACTTTTGTCAGTGCAGAGCTTCCTCATTGCGTAAGGAAAAGCAGGCGTGTCCGTACACAATGAGGAGCGAGTCCTTGCACAATGAGGAAGCTCTGCACTGACAAAAGTATTTAATTTAAATTAAACACTTTTGGTAAATACTTTGGTAAATACTTTGGTAATTAATTTTGGTAAATACTTTGGTAAATACTTTGGTAAATACCCGTGCAGAAATTTTGGCAGGGATACAGCTGGATTCTGACTTGTATCCCAGGATCCCAATCGGGATATAGTCCGATATCGAATCAGATTCGAAGACTAAATGTAAGATCCGTAAACTGGATTCCATTAGGGATCCAAAACCGGATCCTTTAATGACTCTAAATAGATTCCCCATGGAATCATTGAGGAATCTGGGAAGGATCACGGATGAATACAGGCTGATATAAAATGTCAAAAATGGAATTATGACATGTTAAATTCATTATAAAAATAAATAACATTTATAAAGTTTTGGTGCATTAAACTATCAGTAAAAAAAACATTTGTCCAAAGATTCAAATGGCAGATCGCGCTCATCGCGAGATTTTGATGTGAATTAAAAAAAATTCACATCAAAATCTGTGAATGCAAATGTATTGACAAGAAATTATAAATACAAAAAATTCACCAAATTAGTTGTGAATTTTTTCGTATTTAAGACAAATTAAAATCAAATTCTAAATCATTAGATTAAAATTTGCGCCAAAAGCGAGTTCGTACGTATTTTGAGAGAAAACATTGCCTCGAGGCAAAGAAATTTTTGCACATAACTTTTTGTGCGAACATTTCTTTGCCTCAACACAATGTTTTCTCTCAAAATACGTTTACACTCGTGGTGTAAATTTTAATATAACTATCGTGAATTCGATTTTTATTTTCTTCAACTTGAGGAAATTCACAACTCATTTTGTGATTTTTTTTCATATTTATAATGTAATATTTGAAACTCACAACTTTTTTTGCAAAAATTTCTTCGCCTCGACGAAATGTTTTCTCTCGAAATACGTAAGAACTCACGGTTGGTGTAAATTTTAATCTAATCATTGTGAATTTGATTTTAATTTGTCTTAAATACATGTTTATACCCACCGACATGTCGGTGGGTATAAACAGAGACTTATTCCCCAAAACCGGTATCCCGGTTAGAATCCAACTTGCATCGGTATCGGAATATGTACGACGACGATGGCATAATTTTGAAAATTTTGGCATCACGTGTATTTTCGGTATTACTATGTAATTCCTATCTATAGATAGGAAACTATAGACAGAAATTCCTATCTATAGATAGGAATTCCATAGTAATACAGAAAATACACGTGACGCCAAAATTTTCAAAATGATGCCAACGTCGTCGTACATATGCCGATACTGATGCAAGTTGGATTCTAACCGGGCTACCGGTTTTGGGGAATCCATGACAAATCCTGATCGGGATTTGATCGGACATAGGGTATCCCGGTCAAAATTTCTGCATGGGTACTTTGGTAATTAATTGTGGTAAATACTTTTGGTACTTTTTTTAAATTTTGGTAATTACTTTTGGTAATGACTTTTGGTAAATACATTGGTAATTAAAGGTAAATTACCCGAATGAACACCAGTGTCTCCGTCAGGATCCTCAAAGGCCAACGATACGTTGGCCATGCAAAAATTGTCCCGACTGCGCATACCGGAAGTGTCGCGTCTGACCCCGCAGCAGCGATGTTCGTTGGCGGGATGATCGGCGCCATTGCTCGAGGGGACCGGTAGCCGAGTGGAGACGTTGCCGGTATTGTCGCAGGAAACGGAAGACGCGAGTACGTGCCTCTTGTTGCCGTTGTCGCTGGTATTGTCGATGGCTGATGATCGCACGAGGGTGCTCGCGCTTCGCGCAACTTTCGTACTGTGAGTGCGTCGAATGAGGAGATTAGTGAAGCTCGTTGGCGAGCGATTACTCGCGACAGCGTAAGTCCGATTGTCGTTACTGCAAGTCCCGCCGCTCCCATTGCGTCTCGTTCTTTTTTCATTGGCCTCTTCGTCGGCTCTGTCGTTTCGCGTGCTCGAGCCATTTTTACTCGTATTTCCACCCTTGGTCTCCAAATCCCTGGATATTTTCGCGTCAACCGGAAGTAGGCTGTCTTCGAGCCGATCACCATTGACATCCTGTTTTCTTCGTTTGTCCGCCACGCTCGTTTCCTCGGACGACGAGCCGGCAGCCTCGAGGCAGGCGATCGTCGCGTTCAATCGGTTACCGGATGTCGCTTCTTTGTTGCGACTCGCGACGTCTTTTCTACCGCCGAAGCGGCTCTGAAATCGCTCGATTGTCTTGAACGAGCGGGTCCTCTCGACCTTTTTCCGCGTCTGTTGATCCTCGTCGATAGAGGTCGCAGGGTCGCGCCTCGTTCTCGCAGGCGCCTCGAATATCCTCGTCAACGATTGTACTTTGCCCCGCGTCTCAGGCAGGGTCGTTGCCGATCCATGCGGCAGGCCCGTCGCGACGTCGATACTGGCGCTTCTCTCGGGTTTCTTTCGCGTTCCTTTCGGAGGCTCGTTGTTGTTGCTCAAGGTACGCGTCAGTGGAGCGTGGCCCGATTGACTCTTCGAGCTGCTTATGGGAAACGTGTTGCACGTAAACTTCTCCTCGGTGATGGCTGCGGTTTTGCTGAGCTTCGTGACGTTTTGACGAGGTTCGCCCTCCAGCGAGACGTAAAACGTTGATCGCCTCTTGGGCGATTCCTCCCCGTTGTCCAACATCCTCAACGTGGCTGCTTTCTTCCTCTTGCCGATCGCCAATGTCCTCAGCGTGCCTCCATCGCGTACTTTTCTCTCGCAGCGGGATTTCGTCGCGGCACCGAGTGGAGGACAATTCTATGTCTCTCGCTTGATTCACATGGTTCCCGCTCGTTTGGATGTGCCCACCTGAATGGGGGATTGAAATTGGAGCCCTTTACAAGCCGCTGATTCGATTCAGCTGTCCTCGAATCTCGCCAAACGGGTTTTCCTTTTTTTCTCTCTCTCTCTCTCGCCTTATTCTTCCACTTCTTTCGGGGCTCTGTTCTTCGCGTGCCCTCCCCAGCTCGCTTTTCTTCCCAAAGGATTCCAAGGTCCTCGAGTACACTCGCGATGGCAGCTACGGAATATCCCGGGTATCAACGGCAGGTATTGCGAAATTTACGAGCCGCGAAAAATCCAAGCTTTATCGACAGCCTCTGCGTGTGTCTCTCGTCCTGGAGGGCCCGAGGTCTGGCCACAGGCGTGTCCGGATACTCCGCGAGGCAATCACTGCTCGCTCTGACGATGGAGAATCTCGCCGATCTGGCAACGTCGGTGACACACGAAAACACGTGCGTACTCCGATGAGCCAACGACCGGGATGCTTATGACCATTTCGCTGTCTCTGTTTCTTTCTCTCTCTATATATCTTTTTCTGTCTCGTTCTACTTTATCCGAGGCAGAACGAAATGGGGAGACAGGTCTGGTGGTTCGATCGATCCCGATTTTCGTTTCGGTTCGTTTGGACACGGTAGTTCGGTTGATGCGAATTTTGTTTGGGTTTGTTTGGGCCTCCAGTGGAAATTTTGTTTGTTTTAGTTGGACTTTGGATCCAAATTTTGTTCGGTTTTGTTTTGAACTTTCAACCGAAATGTTGTTTGGGTTTGTGCGGAGGTCCGATTTTAAAATTTTGTTTGGGTTTGTTTGGGCTTCGATCCGAGGTTTGTTTGGGTTTGTTTTGGCCTCCAGTGGAAATTTTGTTCGGATTTGTTTAAGTTGGACTTTGGATCCAAATTTTGTTCGCTTTTGTTTTGAACTTTCGACCCAAATGTTGTTTGGGTTTGTTTGGAGGTCCGATTAAAATTTTGTTTGGCTTTGTTTGGGCTTCGATCCAAGGTTTGTTTGGGCTTCGATCCAAGGTTTGTTCGGGTTTGTTTTGGCCTCCAGTGGAAATTTTGTTCGGATTTGTTTAAGTTGGACTTTGGATCCAAATTTTGTTTGGTTTTGTTTGGGACTTTCAATCCAAATGTTGTTTGGGTTTGTTTTGAGTTCCAATTGAAATTTCGTTTGGGTTTATTTGAGCTACCAATCCAAATCGTGTTTGGGTTTGTTTCGGCTTCGATCCAAATTTCGTTTAGCTTTTTTAGGCCTCCAATTGAAACTTTGTTTCGGTTTATTTGGTCTTCCCATCCAAACTTTGTTTGGGTTTGTTTGGGCTTCGAATCCAAATATTGTTTGGGTTTGTTTGGGCTTCCAATCCAAATCTTGTTTGTATTTGTTTGGGTTCGTTCGGACTTAGGCTTGTTCGTTTTTTTGTTCCTCCTCTTGGGCTTGATGGATGGTTTGTCCGATCGATCGATGCAGATCAGGGCTCGATTGAACAAAGCTCGATTCGCCGGTTCGTCAAATCGAAAGTTTCTCTGGATCTCGTTGAATCGATTGATCCAAATTTGAGTTCCACACTACGATTGATCTAAGTTTTCGTTTGGTTCAAATTTTGTTTGGGTTTGTTTGGGTTTGGCGATCCGATCAATACGGTTGTGGGATTAGTCGATTGGTAAATCCCGGCACGCGGAAGCAACACAATTATCAAGACGTAAATTTATGTCGATTTATATTAACGTTGAATTAAAATTTGTAAATACACACACTCATTTATATACGTTTATATAAACGTGCACTGTTCCTCATTAGCTATAATCGTCGGCCGACACTTTCACTTTTATCACTACCACTGGTAAGTGTTCCAAATCACTATTTATCGCCCGGTGAATTCTTGTTTAATTAATATTTTCGATTCACTCAAATCGAATAATTATTCACGATTTTTGTATAATACATATATGTAGCGAAAAATAAATATATTTATGTACCCACGTATTAGTATCGTCAAGATTTATTTCCGCTCAAGGCCGACGTCTTTCGTTTCCACGTCCGAGCTCGTCAACTCGCAATAACGATTTATTTACGATTTCTGGACGATATTGTTTACATGGGGCTTTCCGTTACGGCAGAATACGAATATTCGTCTCGAAACGAAAAAAAAAAAAACCCGATAACTATGACACGTTTCACTTAATTTATCTTTTTTATTCATTGAACCAAAGAAATTTCCATTTCTTCACATCGCGCACCGTTATCACGTAAGCTCCGTTCTCCCTTTTCTTTCGTCTGCTCACCGTGAACGAGACTTTCGTAAACCGAAAAATCACGCACACGCGGGAGAGAGACAGAGTGACAGATAGAAAAGGATAGAGGGAGAGGGAGAAAAGAGAAAGAGAAAAATATTATTAGGACACGGGGCGCGCGCGATCGTGTCACAACCGCTCGCCAGACAGACCCACGGCTATCTGCACGACTGGCCTGTGTCTCCCTCGATTGCCTCGTACAGTCGACGCCCCTCGCGGCAGTCGGGAGAACTCTCGCAATGCACGAGCTCTCGCCGTCTCACGGCCCCCCCACTCCGCCCTTTTAATACGGCGCTCGCTCATAGCGCTCGCTCTCTCACCCCCTTCACTCTTTCTTTTTCTTTCTCAGACTGCGGACTTTTACACAGTAAGCGTCCTCGATGCACGGGACTTTCCTATACACGTTATTTCTTCGTATATTATGTTTATATCTATATATACATATAAAATAAACCTACAATATAAAACAATCTGCGCATTTTTTTGAACGAGTTATTTTGAAAACGCGATGTTTTCAAATACTTCTCTGCAATAACTCGGTTCAAATAAATGGAGTAAATTTAAATATTTTGATAACTAAAAAATATTCTGTCTCCCTTTTGTAGCACTATTTCAGAACGCCGCGTTTTCCAAATAATTTTTCGAGATAATTCTTTCTCACGTAAATCAAATGAGTATATATTGTAATATTTGGAGTACACAAAAATAACCTTGCTTTTTAAGAACTAGATAAGTCTTCAAATATATTTTTCCCACAGTATATATATATGAAAGTAAGAAAATAATTTGGAAACCTTTCTTTTTTTAAATCATTTAAAAAATCAAGAATATTTTTATTTACTTTTAATATTACAATAATTACTTACTTGAATGAACTTAAAGAATATTGTTTGGAAACCTTGGTTTTCCGAAATAATTAATAAAAATTAAGAATATTTTAATGTACTTAACAATAATTATTTACTCGATTCATTAAAGCAAATCATTTGGAAACGTCGCTTTTCGCAAACAATTCATTAACAAAAATATATATGTCTCTATTCACTTAAAATATTACAATAAGTACTTGATCTATTTTTTTTTAATTTGGTGACCGCGTTTTTCCGAAAAAATAGTATATTTTTTTCGATTGTTCCATTTAATATCTTTTTTTTTCAACATGAATGCAGTATGCTGAAATTAATATAAATAATGTAGGGCGAATGAAAATCGCAAAAAAAAGCCGAAGGAAGATGCAAAGTCTGTACATTTTTTACACGCTCTCGAATAAAGCAACCTTCAAAAATATTTTTCTCGAGTTATAAATACGTATTCGTGCGTATCTAAATATATGTGTATGTACGTCGAAACCCGAAATTCGAAATCAAGTAAAACTTCACGTTCATTCCATTCGATAGGTCAAGCTATGCAAAATTCGAGTTTTTTTTCTCCTAGTCATGTTACGCATTTATTTCCGTGAAATGTCAGAGGATCAAAATCGTCCTGAAATTCGGTGCTCGAATAAAATTATGAAAACTTATTGGGTCTCAATGGGGGATATCATGCTCGGCTGGCTTAATTTAAGAAGTCTGTTGGCTTTTGTTTCCAAACATGCTGACGAAAAATGGACCCTTTTCGGACCTCAAGTTTACGGAAATGGAAATTTGATAATATTTTTTTGAGAAAAAAATTCTGAAATTGTGATTTGCGAAGAGATTTGTGAATATTTCGGATAAAAATCCTTCAGTACGTCCTTAGTGCTTTATCGAACTGTTCAACCCGAAAATATTTAACGGCGGGGTAAAGTTAATTCGGCGAAAAAAAGGCATGTTTTTAAGATTTTTTTTTGACGTAACGAATAGTGTTCGTTTATTGAAAAATTTACATATAATAAAGTAACATTTGAACAACATTTTCCTAAATTTGCATTGCAAAATATTCAAAATTGAGCGAGTGAAAATTAAACCCCGGAGGCGCCTCGAAAAAAAGTTGGTTTGCGGTGTGCACCATAACTCGCAACAGAATCATTTGAAACAAAAAAATCAAAATGCATTTGTTAAAGGAGATGTTTCTCGAGGTAATGACGGGAGGATTTTTTTTTTCGATTTTTCGATTTTTCGTAGCACTTGGGAGCCAAAAACCCGATTTTTGCTAAAAAAAATCGGCTAATTTGTTATTGAAAAATTAGTAATTATTAAAAAAAACAAAAAAAGCTCGCGACAATACCTGGTGAATTATGTGAAGAAGTACTGTGCAAAATTTCAAAGCGATTGGTCCAGTAGATTTTGAGTTATCGTGCACACAGACTTCAAATATGACAAGTCTCGGAAAAACGGTTTGAAAAACGCAGAAGAGAAGAGAACGGCATGGAGCAGTAGACGCTCAAATACTCATAACTTCGTCAATTTTACTCCGATCGACTTGAAATTTTAACACAATATTCTTGATATATTATGCATTCATATAAAAAATTTTAAAAAAAATGAAAAAAAAAATTTAAATACTTTACCCCGCCCTTAATCACTTCAGCAAAGATTAGTGCTCTTGGTAAAAAAATGTGTATCTCGATCGAGTAATATTTTATTCCAGGAAAAATTGAGCGATAAAATGCAACAGAGAGAAAGAGAGACAGAGAGGGGGGGGGGGGGTTCTAAGACGACGGTTTGAAAACTGTATTCCAAAATAGCAAGTGGCACGGTACGGATCCTGGTTCTTTGTGGCGAAACAGACGTCAAGAAAATTTTTTGTCTGCCGTCAACTGCGAACCCTGACCCTACAATTCTCTCACTCCCTAATGCGTACTTATCACTCTTTTTTTTTGTCGTCGCCTCGAGCTTTCGTCTGCTACTTGCGTCTCTCTTCGAGGCGAATCGACCAGCATAATGTAAGCTCTTTGAAAATAGCGGCACAAAAACGATTAAAAAATTCGGGGTTGTTGCGTGTGCGAGCGGAGTAGACATATCGCTGCGTCCATGTCTGCACTGAAATAAAAATTCGTTGATCCTTCCAAAATTCAGTTGGTTTAACAAAATTGTATCTTTAAATACGTTCAACTTGATTTTTGATCGGCATAACAAAACAGTATAATCCGGCAGTAACTAAAGATATCAAACTATATGCTTATTTAGCATGTCTGAGCAACTGTTAAAATAACAAAATTTCGAGACAACAAAATGCATTTTGCACACTCAAGGATTCTTTTTTCTCAGTGTGGGTCAGTGGTGCTCTCGTGTTTTTGTGCCGCTATTTTCAACGACAGGGGTTTCGACGTCAGATAACTTTATGCGCATTATATTATTCCAAACAACTTTTGTTTGAAACATTTTCTCATCGGGCTATCAATTATCGAGATACGGCGATTTATAAGTTTTCAACCCCTATTTCTTAGGGTTGGGGCGAGTTGAGGGGCAACATTTTGTTGGGATTACTTTCAGTATGCAACCATCTACCTTCAGTAAAAAATTCATATTCTACGCTAAAAAGTTTTGGGCTTTCGTCTCTTTTACTGAAGCAGAGTGTCCTTGACGGCGAACCGTGAAGCCAACATGAAAACCCTACGATGTCTATCATTTTATACATGTATATGCAGCTGTGTTGGGCTGTCCCAACACTCGCATAGATGACAGCTTAACCGCGCTCAATATATTATTAAATATAAAAAATGCATGCCAAATTTATACACAATATATATATATATATATATATATGTGTGTGTGTATATGTATATGTATATGTATATATATATATATATATATATATATATATATATATATATATATATATATATATATATATATATATATATATATATATATATAAATTTTACAATTGAAATTGTTCTTCACTTTGCAAACTTCAATAAATTCACATTCAATTAATATTCTTTAAATCCTATGGTTCAACAGAATTTTCTATTTTTATTATTTATAACTAATTCAATATTAAACTATCAAATTTAAGTAATATCAAACATTTAATTAATAACTTTTTTTTTCGCGTGGAGAACAAAGAATTTTGACAACATTAACTAGTTGTGGACTTGTTCCAGTTTGAAGGTGAAGAATAAATTTCAATCCTGGTATTTGTATATATTTCATTGAAAAATAATATTGAAATATTGTATTTTTTTATTATGTATATTTATTAAACTAATGGATAGTTTGCAAAAACGTTCTGACTGTCGGAAAAAAGATTTGAAAAATTCGACCTACTGTAAAGTAAACTATTCTTTAATTTTTACGTTGTTGGGTTATGAAGGCTTGGCTAATTAAATTAAAATGATATAAAAATATGCAACTAATTCGCTTTTTTTGTCGCAAAAAGGGGGCCTCAAAAATATTCGTTACCTGCGAATTCTTTCAAGTTGGAAGGCGCAGAACAAATTTTAATCCGGTGCTACAAATTCTCGAACCTTATTGAGTAGGCTCTTTATAAATTCACCGAAAAGTGGAAAAAGGCCGTCCGAAAAAAAACCTGCGCAAGACTGCCGCGAGAAATGATGGTGAAGTTTGCATCGTTGGAATGTAACGAAACTTCTTTGCGTTTTTGTCCTTATATCTTTATTATTTTCCAGATTATTTTCATACGTAAATACGTCACGTAATTGGGTTTTGTTAATTATGCAAAAAGCGTACGCATACGCTATACAATGGAATGAAAGGAGGTGCGGTTCTCCGCACTCTGGAGAACTATATATGCTCGCACCCGACACAACAGTCGAGGGTACACGTCAACATCAAAGCATTATTAACCTCGTACTTGTCCGTCAGTCCTGCACGGTGCGCAGTTTGCCAACACACGATTCCGCTGACACGTACTTTCTCTCTGCCCTCCCTTCGGCCTGTATACCCTTTCTAGCCCAGCCCTTTCTAGCGTAGGATTAGAATTTTTGACTGAAGGGGTTACCCCCACTTGCGATTTTGAAAAAATCGATTTTTTTTATTGCATTTTTTTGAAGTATAAATTTCTGAGAATATGTCCTGAAAATTTCAAGTCGATCCGAACAAAATTGACTGAGATATGAGCGTTGAAAGAGAAGAATCCGTTGTGTAAACGACCGGAAATTGAAACTTTAAACGCGTTTTTCTCAAAATGGCATTTCTGAAGTCGGTGACCAAGATTACTCGAACACTAATGAACCGATCTTCTTGAAATTTTGCAGGCTTATTTAATACATAAAAATGTAGTCTTTAATCGTTCGATTTTTTTTTCGAAAAAAAAATGGCCGTTTTATCGCCAAAAAACGGCCGTTTTTTTTCGTTAAAATCGAACCATTAACTTTGACTGTCCGCCATTTTGTGAAAAATGAATATTTTTTAAATTCCTTCGATTAAAGACTAGTTTATACTTATATTTGACTAAGTCCATCCGCATTTTTTTTCCAGATGATCCACTTCGCCGCAATGTTGGTCACCGCAAACCGTGTATATAAAAACATGATTTCATTGACGGCCATTTGCCACTAAACAATGTAATATTTTTGAATAAAAAATCTACTGAAAGTTCTTCAAGATGTGTTCTTTAAGATGGTATATTGATGGATTAAAAAAGTTTCGTAGTTTTCTTTTAAAAAATTCATAAAAAAGGCCTTTTTTGCGCTACAAGTGGGGGTAACGCCTGAAGCTAGACGTTTGCACACAGACAGTTACCCCAATGAATTGTGCCCCTCAACTCGCCCCAACCCTAAGAAATGGGGGTTGAAAACTTAAAAATCGCCGTATCTCGAGAATCAATAGCCCGATCGAAAAATGTTTCAAACAAAAGTTGTTTGGAATAATAAAATACGTATAAAGTAATGTGACGTCCAGTCTCCTATTTTCGAAAATAGCGGCACAAAAATGATTAGAAAATTCGGGGTTGATGCCAAAACAGTATCAACTGTACATCTTTAGATAAACCTAAAATATATTTACATATCTAAAAAAATCGATATATATCGAATCAGGATAAGTTCAGTATATTTCTCGCGAGAAAAAAATTTAAGCCTTTTTTCGCTTGAAAATAGAGAAACTTATCCTTATTCGATATGTATCGATTTTTTAAAAATATGTAAATATTTTTTACGATGTTCTAAAGATGTACGTTTTTCGCATCAACCCCAAATTTTCGAATAGTTTTTGGGCCGCTATTTTCAAAGATAGAGGGTTGGGCGTCGGATAACTTTATACGTATTTTGTTATTCCGAACAACTTTTGTTTGAAACAATTTTTTCATCGGGCTATTAATTATAGAGATACGGCGATTCGCAAGTTTTCAACCCCTTTTTCTTAGGGTTGGCGCGAGTCGAGGGGCAACATTTCATTGGGGTTACTTTTAGAATGCAACCATCTAGCTTCAGTCAAAAATTCATATTCTACGCTAAAAAGTGCTGGGTTTTTGCCTCTTTTACTGGATTAAACGGGCAATAAGTTGACTGGGCTAGGCTAACCAGAACTCAAGTGCAATAGTTACTTATCGACACGCTAAAAATGGCAGCTTATTATTCCGAAAAGAACGACTTTTGCACGACATTTGAAAAAAAAAAAAAATCTTTTAAAAATGGCACGTTCTTTTGAACTGCATTTTCACAACTGGCGTGATTTTTTATAAACACATAAATGTATAATTATAAATAAATAATTATATTATATTAAATACGTTGACATATCTATCAATATGTATTTAATTATAACTTCATTATAACTATATATTACATTAGAAATATTTCGTAATTAAGGGCGGGGTAAAGTATTTAATTTTTTTTCATTTTTTTTTTCATTTTTTAAATGAATGCATAATATATCAAGAATATTGTGTTAAAATTTCAAGTCGATCGGAGTAAAATTGACGAAGTTATGAGTATTTGAGCGTCTATTGCTCCATGCCGTTCTCTTCTCTTCTGCGTTTTTCAAATCGTTTTTCTGAGACTTGTTATATTTGAAGTCCGTGTGCACGATAACGCAAAATCTACTAGACCAATCGCTTCGAAATTTTGCACAGTACTTCTTCACATAATTCACCTGGTATTGTCGAGAGCTTTGTTGTTTTTTTTAATAATTACTAATTTTTCAACAATAAATTAGCCGATTTTTTTTAGCGAAAATCGGGTTTTTGGCTCCCAAGTGCTACGAAAAATCGAAAAATCGAAAAAAAAAATCCTCCCGTCATTACCTAGAGAAACATCTCCTTTAACAAATGCATTTTGATTTTTTTGTTTCAAATGATTCTGTTGCGAGTTATGGTGCACACCGCAAACCAACTTTTTTTCGAGGCGCCTCCGGGGTTTAATTTTCACTCGCTCAATTTTGAATATTTTGCAATGCAAATTTAGGAGAATGTTGTTCAAATGTTACTTTATTATATGTAAATTTGTCAATAACCGAACACTATTCGTTACGCCAAAAAAAAATCTTAAATACATGCCTTTTTTTCGCCGAATTAACTTTACCCCGCCGTTAATAATTAATAACTAATATTTTTTGTTTATCTCAATTTGCCCCAAATCACGTCGAAGAAGGAATAAAAAAATGATTTAAAAAAAATCCTGCCGAGAGCCAGGAAAAAGGGCTGCAGCGTTTCTGCGATAATTCTTGTGTCGTCTGAGAAGAGCGCTTATCGCTTTAATAGCCCGTAATAGAACGTACTAAAGAAGGTTTACTGTTCGCGGGGCAAGAAGCGCACATCGC
Organism: Ophion obscuratus; assembly: GCA_964007375.1. Lineage (NCBI taxonomy): Eukaryota > Metazoa > Arthropoda > Insecta > Hymenoptera > Ichneumonidae > Ophion > Ophion obscuratus. Next base: position 44,746,254 of record OZ023320.1, read on the forward strand.
AAGGCTCCGTCTACGTCGCCTCTGTAAAAGCCATCGCGAGCTAATTTTTTTTTCTTTTTTGCTCTTCCTCGCTTCATCTTGTTCGCCGCGTTTTTTTAAATTTATTTTTGTTCCCGCCATTCCCGTTTTTAAGAAGCCATCAAGTTGCAAACGATGCAAACTTCGAGGCCACGAAAAATCTTCGGTTTCAGAGAAAATGAAGAGGCAGATTTTATAATAATTCAAATGGAGTATTTTAAAATATTTTTTAATATATTATCTTTATTATTTAATTATTTACTCTTGTTATTCATTATCTACAAGGTTAATATTATGCCTTTTTTCCAATGTAACTGTCATTATTTATCGATTTTTCGTTTAATATTAAAGAAATACTTGTTATTTGCGATGTTTTTTTATCGTCGCCTCAGGAATTGCCAAAAGTTAAAAATGTGTATGTCACATAGTTCTTCCTCCATTATTGAAGCGATAAAACGTTCTGGACCCGTAATTCAGGTTTGTTCGGATTTGATATTAATCGTCCCAAATTGCGTTTGATATTTTACGTAGCGTCAATAATTCGATACTATATTTGTGCCAAAGGCAAGAAGGCGGGCATAAATCTCAAAAATCCAGTATTCCTCCGCATATACATCCGCCATTTTGAGTTTTATCATCGTAATACCATTAACACGTTGACGTGAAGGCGTTACCCCCACTTGTAGCGCAAAAAAGGCCTTTTTCATGAATTTTTTTAAAGAAAACTACAAAACTTAAAGAACTTAAAGAACACATCTTGAAGAACTTTCAGTAATTTTTTTATTCAAAAATATTACATTGTTTAGTGGCAAATGGCCGTCAATGAAAGAATGTTTTTATATACACGGTTTGCGGTGACCAACATTGCGGCGAAGTGGATCATCTGGAGAAAAAAATGCGGATGGATTTAGTCAAATATAAGTATAAGCTAGTCTTTAATCGAAGGAATTTAAAAAATATTCATTTTTCACAAAATGGCGGACAGTCAAAGTTAATGGTTCGATTTTAACGAAAAAAAACGGCCGTTTTTTGGCGATAAAATGGCCATTTTTTTCGAAAAAAAAATCGAACGATTAAAGACTACATTTTTATGTATTAAATAAGCCTGCAAAATTTCAAGAAGATCGGTTCATTAGTGTTCGAGTAATCTTGGTCACCGACTTCAGAAATGCCATTTTGAGAAAAACGCGTTTAAAGTTTCAACTTCCGGTCGTTTACACAACGGATTCTTCTCTTTCAACGCTCATATCTCAGTCAATTTTGTTCGGATCGACTTGAAATTTTCAGGACATATTCTCAGATACTTATACCTCAAAAAAATGCAATAAAAAAATCGATTTTTTCAAAATCGCAAGTGGGGGTAACCCCTTAAAAGCGATCCATACTACGCACCTGCAAAAATAGAGTTGAGATGGTGATGGAAATGAAGAAAGAAAAAAAAAGAAGAATTTCCGTTGGATTCGTTCGATGCAAACTTCAGCAGCATTGATTTTGAAGTTTGCATCGATCATTGGAATGCAACAAGAATTAATTCTTCGTAAGGGCCGAGGTACCTCAAGAAGAGGAAAAAATTACGGATTTTTATGAGTTTTTTTTGCAGACAAGATTCATTCACCACTTTCTAGCCTTAGGGTATATTTTATTATTACTTTTTACTAATCTTTAAAAAAAAACAACGGCGATTTTTCTTTCATTAACACTCGTAAGCAGAATAGGCACAAAAAAGACTAAGAAATGTTGAAAATCGATAAAATGATACGATTAGACACAAAAAGATTGAACTTTTTGAAAAAAATCATTTAGAGTCATGTTCTAGACAATGAGGTTATAAAGATTAATAGCAAGTTCGATAGGAATCGGTTAATTCGTTTTTTAGCTACGCGTAACGCCAGTTTTGAAAATGCAGTTTAAAAGACCGTGCCATACCTCCGCCATTTTTAAAGATGAATAAACAAAATACCATTTAACAGCCAAGAGTAGTAGTAAAACACCCGAAGTCTCGAAAATGGTGAAGAAATCGTTCCTTTAAAAAGAAAATAATTAAAATCAGCAAATTTATTTCTAGCCTAATGGTATCTACCCCCTTAATGATCCAATTTATTTTTACCCGATTTAGGCTGTGAATATCGCTCAAACGTTTCTATGTATTATTAGAAATTTACCACCGCAATTAGCGAAGCAAAGCTTCGCGTAATGATTAAAATGAAGAAAAAAAAACATATCGGTGCATTCCAACGAAGCAAACTTCAAGGTCAATTTTGTTCGGATCGACTTGAAATTTTCAGGACATATTCTCAGATACTTATATTTCAAAAAAATGCAATAAAAAAAAAGTCGATTTTTTCAAAATCGCAAGTGGGGGTAACCCCCGAAGCTGAAAAAAATTAGTCCGGTCGGGAAACTTCTAAAATACCTAAATTCGAGTCTTCAATCCGTCTCCTCATTCAAGCCCTTTTTAATTCCATCTCCCAAACCCGATCCCTATCACGGCAGCCGTATTTCGGTCCTCGAAGGGCCCGAATTTAATCGGGGCAACTAATTTCCCTCAAGGGAGAGCGAGATCGGCGCAGGGCGCGGATTGGTGCCCAGAACTTGGGCACTGATTTTTTCGAAGGGGATGCCCACCGTTTCGTGTAATTTACGAGTGCGCGATGGGGACGTCGAATACAGAACGTAACGGGGCTTAACCCTAAGCGCTTTTGCTTTTTTTCCCTTTTTTTTTTCATCGAAGCCCTATAAATAATACGAGGCAGCGATGTTGCCGCCATTGCGGGGATCTTAGTAAACATTCACACAAGCTTTTCAACGGGATACCACACCTCAACTAAATCGCGGGAATGGACTAGAATAACTTGAATATAGATACCGATGATTTTGTGTATACGCGCGTAGAAAACTACAAACCGGTTTTACCCGCTCGAGAACGAAAGGGAAATTATGATAGGCGCATATACGAGAGTCAACAACTTGTGTGATTCACAGCGATATTTTTTCCCTCGACACGTGTGCCTTGAAAGAAAAAGATTAGCAAATGAAACGATCCTTTTTTCGATTTGCTTAATATTAATATTAAGAAAAAATGATAAAATAATAATGTATCCTAACGATAATAATGATAATAATTTGTTATTATTTCTTATGATGGCAATAAAACAATAACGTATTTATAATAATAGTATAAAATTTAAATGTATAATAATAATAATAATTTATAATTATCAGCAATAATCCCGTGTAGAAATTTTGACCGGGATACCCTATGTCCGATCAAATCCCGATCAGGATTTGTCATGGATTCCCCAAAACCGGTATCCCGGTTAGAATCCAACTTGCATCAGTATCGGCATATGTACGACGACGATGGCATCATTTTGAAAATTTTGGCGTCACGTGTATTTTCTGTATTACTATGGAATTCCTATCTACAGATAGGAATTTCTGTCTATAGATTCCTATCTATAAAATTCCTATTTATAGATAGGAATTACATAGTAATACCGAAAATACACGTGATGCTAAAATTTTCAAAATTATGCCATCGTCGTCGTACATATTCCGATACTGATGCAAGTTGGATTCTAACCGGGATACCGGTTTTGGGGAATAAGTCTCTGTTTATACCCACCGACATGTCGGTGGGTATAAACATGTATTTAAGACAAATTAAAATCAAATTCACAATGATTAGATTAAAACTTACACCACCCGTTAGTTCTTACGTATTTCGCGAGAAAACATTTCGTCGAAGCAAAGACATTTTTGCAAAAAAAGTTGTGAGTTTCAAATATTACATTATAAATATGAAAAAATCACAAAATGAGTTGTGAATTTCCTCAAGTTGAAGAAAATAAAAATCGAATTCACGACAGTTATATTAAAATTTACACCACAAGTGTAAACGTATTTTGAGAGAAAACATTGTGTTGAGGCAAAGAAATGTTCGCACAAAAAGTTATGTGCAAAAATTTCTTTGCCTCGAGGCAATGTTTTCTCTCAAAATACGTACGAACTCACTTTTGGCGCAAATTTTAATCTAATCATTTTGAATTTGATTTTAATTTGTCTTAAATACGAAAAAATTCACAACTAATTTCGTGAATTTTTTTGTATTTATAATTTCTTGTCAATACATTTGCATTCACAGATTTTGATGTGAATTTTTTTTAATTCACATCATAATCTCGCGATGAGTGCGATCTGCCATTTGAATCTTTGGACAATTTTTTTTTATTGATAGTATAATGCACCAAAACTTTATAAATGTTATTTATTTTTATAATAAATTTAAGATGTCATAATTCCATTTTTGACATTTTATTTCAGCCTGTGTTCACCCGTGGTCCTTCCCAGATTCCTCAATGATTCCATGGGGAATCTATTTAATAATAATAATTAATAATAATAGAACAATGAATGAGTAATAATTCTAATATTGATTATTATTATCAACAGTAATAATGCTAATTATTGTTCACGATAATAATCATAACAAAAATAATAATGACCGTGGGGCACTGACCGTCTCTCCTTAAATTGATCGATTGTAAATTCGGTCTCCCGTCTCAAACAAAAGAACAAAACATGTGACGTTTCTGGGGTAATTGACGTACAGTTGGCGAGGTCAGGTTAAGGACCGCAATTTCGAGCAGCGAAACGAAATTAATAGTTTACTTCGTCCATACTAATTTTGGGGTGCAACGATAGAAATTTTCGCACGTTTTATGGATATTCAACGGAATTACTTTTCTAAGGTCAAATCGTCCCGCGAGTGAAACGAGCCATGCCACGATCAAATTGCTACGGGCAAAAGAACGCTGTGGTCCTGTGAGTATTCGTATAATAACGCGAGTAATTCATTCCGAGCAGTTATAAAGCGGCGAATAAATGGAATAATGAATGGGTCTAATTTGAGTAATCGTGTGACTGATGAACGAAGTGTTGACGCGGATAAAAAAAAAGTATTTACTACAGGTCGAGAGTCCCGAACTATATGGTAAGTTCCAAATGACAATTAACAGGAGCCTAAAGAAAAATCTGCTATATGAACCAGAGAAGGACAAAACTAAAAAAAAAATAACACGAGCATAAAAAAAGTGCACCTAAAAAAATGACAAAGTTAAATAAAAATAACAGAAGCCAAGAGAAAGCAGCTATATAAACCAGAAATTATACAACAAAAACAAAATAACAATAGCAGGAAGAAAAAGCCATGTGAGCATAAAAAATAACAATACCAAATACAAATAATAGAAGTATAAAGAAAAAAGCTGTAAAAACCATAGAATAAGAAGAATAAAAAAAAAATAACTGAAGCCTAAAGAAAAAGCAGCTTTATAGGCAAAAAATATAACAAAACTAAATCAATATGACAAAAGTTTAAAGAAAAGCCAGTTATATAAACCAAAAAATAACAAAACTAAATTAAAATAACAAAAGCCTAAAGAAAAAGCAGCTATTCAAATCAAAGAATAACAAAGCTAAATAAAAATAAGAGGAGCAAAGGAAAAGTAGCTACATAAACCACAATGAAACAGAACGCAGAGAAAATATCAACAAAAGCAACAAAAAAAAAAACTATACAAATCAAAGAGCAACTGCAACGAGAAACAGAGAGATCGTTCGATGCTTTGTTTTTACGATAATCGCAGCTGCGTTCCCGAAGACATCTCCAACGTGCAAAGGGCGAGGGAAGGGTCGGGTCGGAGTATGCTTAGCGCCGTGTATGCTAATTTTCCGTTGGTCTCGGACGAACGGAACGGACGTTACATCTAGACTCGGACACCGACTCGCATGCCTATTTGGGATTTGGATCGACGACCGGACAAAGGTGCGAGACGAAGGACGACACGACTAACGAGGCTCTGAACGTGCCTCGTGTTCGCGCGGTGTCACCCCATGTGCACATCAAGCTAAACTGTTACCGTATCCATTTACCGTTGCGTAACTATGTGCTTTTGGAAGAACCGCCCCTCCACCGTACTAATCCGCGAGGAGCCCCTTCGCGGCGTGTCAAACCTACGAACGATTTGTCACTGACATTGGCATTGATCCTGCCGAAATGGCGGCAAAAAAAAACACTCTTTTCAGAATGACGAACAAGCCTGCAGGCATAAACGCAGTTAGGACAAATAGCGAGCAGTGTTTTTGCTGCGGCACACTCGATCGTATCGCCATTACAACACATTCGAGACTTTACGATGAGAGTCCTTGACGCTTTATCTTACGCAGCTGTTTCTCCGATACAGAGCATTCAGAGCATCATACTTTTGACTCAACTCAGTTGCTATGTTTTTATTTACTTCCACCATGTTTAGTGAAATCATAGAAATGGCCGTATTCGAGACATGCCTGTCATTCGACCTCTCCAGTGAGTGTTGACCTTTGAGAGTTTGTTTTTCATCCCAGGGGTGATTGCGCGACCGGAGGAATCGCGATAATCCGTGCAGACCTGGAAAAGACGTTGCTACGATCCAACGGACGGGTGAGAAGCTTTCACCATCGTAATTGAGTCGATGATAATCGTTATCGTCATCTAACTAATTGTTATAGGTCTTCTAGACTCAATGATGTTTCGTACCGTTGTCACTGTATGTAAAGAGTAGACACGAAAACAAAAGCAAAAAACGTTTGCTGGACTGTGGATCGTGTCGAGGATCTGTTAGGAAGTAGCAGGAAACACGTCTTGTTGCAAAATAAAAGTTTCCGGGGCTCGATGAAGGTATAAATCCTCCCTACGTGTGTATGTACGAGTGACAAGTCGCGAGAGAGAGAAACGTTTTTGCAATACTTGTTTGCAATATGGTGCTGAGAATTGTTGAGCACTGGTGAAAGACCAAGTGGAAATGCTTTCCTTGGAAAGCCAATCGAAGATTCCCAGAGACCAAGTACAAGGAAAGTATTTCTCTAGTGTTATCAAGTAAAAGGCACTTTTGTCCGATCAGCTGCTTCTCAGTCTCGACAGGCAGTCAACAATATATGTGTGTGTGTATATGTTTATAAGCGTAGATATATATCGTCGTGATTTTTGCAACATGAAGCGAATCGATTGAACAGACTTCTTGGAACCAGAGGCGAGCCGAGAGAGCCTCGAGCTCGCCGGCCTGCTGTCGAGAGCGAAGCGGGTATCCGCCAGGATATACGGTGTTCGAGTGTCGACTCGATGGGGACCAACCGATCGCCCAGGTGGTCCAGGTCCCACCACCGGATAGCCGCGATAATGCCGCGCGAAATGAAACCTGCATGATCTTGGAGACCAAGCAGTCGGAGTTTGGTCCATGCGCGAGGTATAAAGCCTAAATTGCCCTGGCGAGAACATAATCGGAGGGGCTGATGAGACTCGACGGATGTGCTGAATATATCAAAGCTCGATAGATAGAATTGATGAACTTCGTTTAGGGTAGCGGCCTACCCGGGATCGAGAGGTCAACGAACCGCCTCCAACAGAGCGGAAGCCTGTGGTGGAATGTCCTTTGTGCTCGAGGCAAGTGATCAACCGGGTGGAGCTACCGCATGCGCGGGAAAAGTAGCAAAGAGTGTGGAGCCATCGATAGGCCACCCACTTACGATCCTCGAAACCACAAAGGGTCCTGCTTGTCGAGATGGTCCTTCCTCGAGGCTCACTTACGGCCCGGTAGCCGATAGCATGGTCCGAACATCAGCCAAGTGTCACGAGCCATCTGCACTTTATATCGAATGCACTACCGGCCCCAAAGGACCTGTGGCCAGAGTTACCCAAGTACCCAAAGAGTGTGCACTGAGGAGTTCCGCAGGACCGGCAACGCGTTACGAAACATTTGTGAAACACGACGGCACTTGTCCAATCGCCACGGTCACCCAATCCAACGAAATGGGCGTCTCGGATGTTGAACGAGCCTGCGAGTATTTGGAGACGCGCGTGTGTTCTTCGGGACCTCGCGCAACAGTGCGGACTCTTCCCGAAAGAACTTCCAACGTCAGGCACTTCACCCATCTCAATGTTCGAGCGAAAGAAAATGGACCGACTGCCAGAATCACTCAGCAACCTGGAGATCAACAAAGCACTGACCTCAATGCGCAGTATAGCCGAGAAAAGACGAAGCCAGCGCCGGTTTGCGGTTGTCATCAAGGTTCCGCAGCTCCGGCACGTCATCAGAGGAAATTCGCAACGACTTGCGGGTCCAGAAGAGCCATTCACGGGGTCAAATCAGCTGCGGAGAGAAGAAACGGTCTCAGTCCAACGAGATTGGAGTTGGAAGGACGCGTCGGACCCTTCAAGTACAGTAGGGTACGACAAGGAAGGATCGATCCGATTCCAAAAAGCTGTCGGCCCCCACAGCCTGATGAAGCATCACCACATTGCACAGTTCAGCCAGACACGTGTACGGAAAAAGTGTTGCAGAGTCGCCGATTGAAATCACCGCCTGTCCGACCTACTTCCTGTCTCTGTCCATTGCAATCGTTCTGCAATTCTCCGAACCGTCTGCCCAACCAAATGCATCAGCTCCCCGGTGGATCCGTATTTTCCCAATTTCCCGGACCTTCTTTGCCCGACATTGCACCGGTTCCCCTTGGTCCTAATCGTCTACGCGACTACAAGCCACGTCCAAAGCCAACGAAACCTCGGCAAGCGAATGCACCGACACGACGAAGACCCGCGCCCAATGACAGACCCGGCAAGCTTGCAAAGTCCCCGGGGCAGGAGCCGAAAAAGACTAAAAAGACGAAAAACAAGAAGACCGGTTCACGCCGCAAGAGTAATACATCTTCGGCATCTTCGCGCGAAGATGAGAACCAAGAATTGCCACGAATTCCTAGCGAAAAGTACGTCGAGTGTCCGGCCTTCGCTTCTCAAGGAAATCAATCGGATCCTGTGCAGCAGGAACCCGTCTACGTCCAGTGCCCGGCCGAAGAGAAGAAAAGCGAACAATCGGTATATAGGGGAGGCCGGGGTTCAAAGTGCCGGGGATACGTTGATCCGATGAGCATAGAGTCGCAAAGAATAGCGATAGCAATAAGTGTCAAATGCGTCACAAAACGGCATACCATCGCGCCGTTTCGGCGAGTAAGACTTGTTGTCGCTTGGAGGAACAACTTACCTCCGGCACTTTGAACCCAACACTGTTGGAAGTATTAGTCCAATACCTGATGACATGTAACACTCGGGGTACATTTCGTATGTGGAGCTTACATTTTTCATCTATCACACTACAGTTCGCCGATGAGCCAGTGATCGGTTTGATTGTAGACAAGGTCCACATAGGGGCAACGACTCATTGGCTGTACTTTCGTCTTGCTTATACGTGACAAGTGTACATATCACCCGTAATAACGGATTGTTTTGAATCTTTGCACACATATCCAACAGTGCATTTGCGAGGAACCTTCTTACGTCGAATGTCCGGCTTACCAGTCGAAACGAGAATCAACGATTCCACGCATCGACGTACCGTCATACGTCAGATGTCCGGCTTACGAGTTGAAGGAATCAAGCGAAACGGAGTGCGGGCCGAGAGAGAACGAGTTGATCGGCAAGTATCCGGGGCACTTTCGAGCCAAGACGGTGGAAACTTTTCTGGCCTGTCGGGCCAAGAGAAATGGGCTGCAGGACGAGTGCCGTCTCCACATTCCCGAAAGCGTGCTGCGAATGAGTTACGAGCAACGGAGAAATCGACACGCGAGAACTCTCGTGTCGTGTTCCACGAAACGACGAAGATCTGTGGATGACGAAGCACCGCGTACGGAATTTCGCGTTAGATCGGAATGCATGTGCAATGATGTGTAGTTTTTTTTCGCGGTGTGAAGCGATTATCTATGTAGAATGTTCTACATTGACGAATGCCGAATAAAACCAGTCATTCGGAGGCCAGTGCATGCCGAATTTTTATTCCGTCCTCCAGGATCCACAGTCCGCAACGTTCTAACTTACATTTTGTGTGGGCGTGTTGGATTGATAAAGTATTTGAATGGTATGGCATGATAGGAACAAAGTGCAAAGAAGAATCATCGCTCGGATCCCCATCGTTCTTCATCATATGCAGACGATGAGGAGGGGGCCGAGCACAGTGAAGAGCACGGCTCAAAGGAAAAGAAAAAAACTAAGCACAGTTTGAAAGCAGTGAAATCGCGAGAACTTCGCGCCGGTGTCGTTTACTACGATTGCGACTGTTATCATCGAAATGGACTGCAACAAGATTGTCCCAGGGGTGGATGTGGAGGTTCTGGCTTTTCTCTATCGTCAATAACACGATACATGCTTATCATCAAAGATATCATTTGTTATCATTTTCTGTTTCACTTAGGTCTGAAGCACTGCGTCTCGAAGCCCTGGCCTAGATGCAACTTGTCGCGGCACTTTACGCACAAATGGGGAAAATATGAAGACCTTTTGGATTTGATACCACCCGCGTCATTTTGCGGCCCTAGGGATGCACTCTACAAGGCAAAGTTGGGAAAATACGACGATGACCACAAAACCGGAAAAGATGCCGAAAAAACGGATGAATATTCGTACCTTCGAGGTAAGAACAATGGGAAGTCAGGCAACCACAAAGACGTGGCTAGTTGCCTCGATGAACATCGCTTCAAGCAAAAACACGGAGATACCGGCAGTGAAAAGTGTTGCGGAAACAATAGGAATATGGTTCAACAGTACGCGATAATTCCTATTGCCAACAACAATTACAATTGTCCGAAATAATGTACACTATAAATAAACGACTGCATGGGAATACCGTGAAAAGAGAAGAACTAGGAACAATCAGGACCGATGTTTGGTCGAAGGTTAAGAACCTCGCAGGCATTAACCGCGGCGGAGACGTAGCGCAAAAATAGATTCGGACGTCGCGAACTCCGAGCATACTCCCTCTTAGAAAAGTAAATGAAAACTTAACGACAGGAGGAAACGGTGCCGACGCACCGTATTTATTCGAGTGCCAAAAGGCTTCGTATAGCTATTTTCCCGGTGGACAACAGCCCCTGGAGGCGGGAATCATCCGAATGCTGACATGGAAAAAGAAACTATTTTGAAGGGGAACCAATAACGAGACCTAAGAGCAAGCTCAGTCGCGCTGGCACAGCATCCCATGTAGGGTGATGGGTAGTGGCCAATGATTGGCCGATGCTCGACGCCAAGCTTGCCAACATTGGCACTCGAGCTTGGCCCGATCATCGACCGAGCCTTGGATGATAAGAGCGGCCCGATATTCGCAATCAATATCGGCCCTAGAATGGCTTATGAGAATCGGCCGAGCATCGCGTAGGAGTTCATTCGAGAATCGGCCAACAATAAGTCCCCTCAAGATTGCCATCATTGGCACTCGAGCTTGGCCCGATTATCGACCGAGTCTTGGCGGATAATTGTGACCCAATATAGATCACCAAAATTGGTCCTGCACTGCCAAAAAAAATTAATTATTTTTGTATTGTAATTCGTCATTACCTGGTCTTTAGAAATGATTAGTTCGAAGAAAATATTTCACCCATATGGGACTCGAACCTTGAACTTCCCTACTCATAGCCAAACACGCTGCCCCTATGCTACCGCGTGCTTGTAACATTTGAATCGCAGATATGGCATAAGATACCAAATGGATTCTCATCATTATTTGTATCACATAAACTATATCAATTAGTTAATATCATTGTGATAATTAGAGAGTGTTATCGAATGACATGTTATAGAATTTTCAAACCTAACCTATATATATAATTCCTCTCTCTCCACCTTCTCTATCCCCACAACCCGTTAATATGTGTGTTGTAATAAAGACAGACCATTAGTTCATTAGTTCAAGTTCAATTTGAATAAATAAATATATTTAAAATGAATAATTCCAATAATGGAATGCAATAGGAAACATTTGATATCACAAAAAATCTAGTTAATTCAAATAAAAAATAAATAAATAGACGCGGTTAGTTAATATCAGTAGAATTTTTCTGTCAGTGTAGGATGGTTCATAAAAATCGGCAGAATATCGCGTATGAGCTCGTTCGAGAATCGGCCAACAATGAGTGCATTGATTTGGTAGTATATTTGTTAAGAATAATGTCCAATGGACTCGTAAAAAGTATTTATCTCGTCTCTCAATGACTTCAACGTGAAACAATGAATCGTCAATATACGAATAGCGGTTCGATCATGCGTTACTCAGCCGAACATTGGCCCCGTATCGGCAAAAACATGATTGGCGAGTCTATACTTCGCCACACATCGGCCTCGTATCGATAAGGCAATGATTAGAGAGCCTATATTTGGCCGAACATTGTCCGCGTATCGGCAAACCAATGAATGGCGAATCTATACTTCGCCAAACATCGGCCTCGTATCGACTAGCCAATGATTAACGAGTCTATATTTGGCTGAACATTGGCCTCGTATCAGCAAACCAATGTTGGCTAGTCAATACTCAGCCGACCATTGGCGTACAATTGGTCAATCGATCATCGTCCCGCCAACATTGGTCCAAGTATTGGCCGTTACGGTTCGATTGGCGAAACCTACATAGGCGATAGAAGTCTCTAGGTCGAACGGAAGATTCTGGTGGACCCGAAACGCAAAAAGATGCATTTTCGAATGTAATCTCTGTGAAAGAGCCTCCCGCTCGGTACTCAGCGCGCAAGCCAGTACGCGGCTATGCAGTTCCCCATCTAAGTATTGGCCTAGGCCAACGCTGAAGTCACATCGGCCATGCGTACGCTACAATGGCTTCACGTTGAAGACTGCGTGCATGTCTCTAGGCTGCTTTACGACTTCTCGCCTTACCGGATATCGTTCTCAATGATTCGAGTAAGACGTTTCATAACGCAAAAGGGAAAGGTGTGCTCTGACGCGTTAATGAAACCGTATCTGGCGACCGGCGTTGTTCGTGAAAACACTTTTCTAAACAATGGAGAGTGCAGTATCACGATACCACATTACAATGTCGTGCAATAGTATTTATACCTGAATCCCGAAGGTCGGCTCGTATCGTGCTCGTTTTCCTTGAACCTCTCGACCGACCTATCGGATGTCCATTGGTTGGCACTGACTCCTACACGTTACACTTAGCTCTCCTCGAGTCTCATCTCCTGTTTCTCATTTGTTCTGATATTTTTGCTCACTTTGTACGTATAGGCACTTTCACGCAATTTGTGTAGTCACTTTTCCAAATTGTGCCCTACCAGTTCGGACGTCTAATCTCCATGCGGAATGTCTTCAGCAGCTTAGACGAACGAGGCTCCACAAACGTCTGTTTTCGAACTTTACCGAGCCAGCGGGTGAGAAGAAAGGAACCCGGCAGTAAGACGGCTGCCTGCTCAAGCTTGGATCATCAATCAATCTTTCCTCGGTACCACAACCTTGTTTATCAAACTTTCCTAATTTTCTATGCCATTAGCGGCCTTTTTTAGCTCGAAAGTAGGCTCATTGATGCACCAACCGACTTCGGGGTTGACCGTTCTCACGCCTGCGATGATGAATGATACGCTAGCGCGTCTCGTCACGGAAGATGCTCCGTCCGTACGTGCAGGGAGACTGGAGTACAGTATTTCGATCTCTTTGGTAAAGTTAGCATGAAAAGCGTCCGTGAAACTGAGACTTTGTAATGTTTGACTCTACCATTAGCGTTGCTCCGATGCATGTGATCCCGTGAATGTAATAAATCAATCCACTCAGCAAAAGTAAGCATGATATCGTCATGGAGATGAGTCGCTATGATTTATTGTATTCACTTGTAACGCGTACAGCATTAAGGTTGAGCTTCGATTGCGGGTTACGTCTGGTTAGAACATCTAGGCCATCATCACATGGGCAGAAATAAGCAGCGGCATTTTGGTAACTTACCAACCTCGCTTCGGAGATTCAACCTGCAACTGGACTGATGCCAGTATCAAGCAGTCAGTTACTAAAATACTACCGCTTTTTCCAGTCCATCAAATGGCATGCTAAGACTAGCATTTCATGGACAGCAAAGACCAGCAGGATTTTCGTAACTTATCAGCATCGAAGAAAACGTGCTCTTAGACGCATGAAGGTGCTTCGTGTGAACCGAGTACTCTTCAAGAGCCACAAGCTTCGCGCGACTCTTCGAGAGACAGAAAAACATGCAGGCCGAGTCACGTGTGTTGAAAGAACATGGCAGCAAACGTCACAACACGTGTACACCGTTATACATGTGTGGTGTGCTTCGTGCACTTTAGTGGCTTCGAGGCAAAAAATGGAAGATCACGGACGTCTCCAAACGAGCACTGAATTATTTGGAGGCTTTTTATTTTCTTGTGGCAGATCAGTTGTCGCTTGTAATACCATTAAGGGGTTACCTCCACTTGCGATTTTGAAAAAATCGATTTTTTTATTGCATTTTTTTGAAGTATAAGTATCTGAGAATATGTCCTGAAAATTTCAAGTCGATCCGAACAAATTTGACTGAGTTATGAGCGTTGAAAGAGAAGAATCCGTTGTGTAAACGACCGGAAATTGAAACTTTAAACGCGTTTTTCTCAAAATGGCATTTCTGAAGTCGGTGACCAAGATTACTCGAACACTAATGAACCGATTTTCTTGAAATTTTGCAGGCTTATTTAATACATAAAAATGTAGTCTTTAATCGTTCGATTTTTTTTTTCGAAAAAAAAATGGCCGTTTTATAGCCAAAAAGCGGCCGTTTTTTTTCGTTAAAATCGAACCATTAACTTTGACTGTCCGCCATTTTGTGAAAAATGAATATTTTTTAAAATCCTTCGATTAAAGACTAGTTTATACTTATATTTGACTACATCCATCAGCATTTTTTTTTCAGATGATCCACTTCGCCGCAATGTTGGTCACCGCAAACCGTGTATATAAAAACATGATTTCATTGACGGCCATTTGCCACTAAACAATGTAATATTTTTCAATAAAAAAATTACTGAAAGTTCTTCAAGATGTGTTCTTCAAGATGGTATATTGATCGATTAAAAAAGTTTTGTAGTTTTCTTTAAAAAAATTCATGAAAAAGGCCTTTTTTTTGCGCTACAAGTGGGGGCAACGCCTTAAGGAGAATCTTAAGAAGCCTTTCGTGGACAATTTTCCAAAGCGACATAAAAGGGACAGGAAACCAGTGTGCGATGAGCAGGCTCTCGCCACCATGCGAATTCGTTTAAAGACTTGCAAGACCGTGGAAGGCATGCCAACCGCGACACGTTGACCACCAAGATACTTTTCGTCACTCACGGGTATCTTTAACAGGCCGTGCGCTTCGAAAAGGGAATATACCTTGCGAAGGTCGCTGTGTTTGTTCTCCTCGTGAGGAGAGCAGCACACCGCGAAAGCTTCCAGTGCAGAGAGAAGGCCACTCAGAGCGGGTACACACAAGAGGCAACCCAAGGAACGAGTCTCGAAGTGCAATCGCGAGCCCCTCGGCCCTTGGTCGTACCAAACCCAAGTATGCGTGTCTACATTTGTGCGCGTCTGTGTGGTGTGTGGAAAAGGGATCTGCGATTCGCCGCGGGCCGAGAAAAATCACACTGGCTTACGATACCTAAGCGTGTATATAGATAGTTAATGTTGGATACTTCATATACAAGATGTGTCCGCAAATCTTGCTGATGGCTCTTAGAAATCGATTTACAGTCATCAACAGCAAAGTGTCCGTATCTTCAACTGTAGTTTTAATCACGACTCTCGCCTTTTGGAAGTCTTCACGAACTTATGATAATCTCGCTGTTCAAACGATAATACTTTTTCAACATATGACCTTTTTTGCACCAAACAGTTACCATTCTGATATTTTACTTTTCATTGCAATTGGAACTGGCCTCCCTTAGCTTCTCGTAAAATCGATTTTTGCATCTTCGACAAGAACTTAACATATTTCGCCCGTCAAAATATTCTCGACGCGATGTTTCCCTCGTCCAGTGCCTGGAGCAATGAACAATTGAATTCCATCCGTGATCGCGTGTCACAAAAATCGGTTCCTTCACTAAAGTTCCACTCGAGTCGGTAATTAACAATTCCCTTGCCATCTTCGAGAAACTCCCGACAGATATCCGAGTTGGAAGAGCAAACGATAAGTGTTTCTCGATTATGCTGCGAGAGGATACGGGCTCGATTGGCGAACGAGGCGTGAAAGGGAGGACGATGAGAGATTGGCCTGCATCCTGATTTCCAGAGAAAACACCGAGGGACGAGAAGGAAACGAAGGAAGAGAAAAAGAGAAAGAGGAACAGGGAGAAGAGAGACGAATTGCAAAAGGATGCGGGGAGCGGGAGGGGGGAGAAAAAACGGGAATGAAGTCTTGATGAGAAGGGAGAAGGATACGCGATTTATTCAGTCGCGTAAGAATCACCTTGCTTCGGTCAATGATCCGCTACCATAGCTATAATCATACTGTACAATATGGACGTATGTACGCGAGAGCTGTACATATATATAGCATATATCGTGTATATACATGTATATATACATGTATATATACATGTATATATATATATACATGTATATATGTATATATGTATATATACATGTATATATATATATATATATATATATATATATATATATATATATATATATATATATATATCTACGATACTAATGGAAAACGACGAAACAACTCCTTATACGTAAACTGACCGCACGATCAGCTCCACCTTGTAGGGGGTGTACGACCATTAATGGCTCACCCTCCATACACGAATGGAATACTCAATATCGATTCTTCATACCTATCCGAGATATGCGGTACGTTACACGACGTATTACGCATTCCTATCATATCGCGCGTACTTAACCTTCATTACGAACGGGAATCCATTATTCATCGGTCAGTGATAAGGAAAGGACGTTGGACCAGTGCTCCGCAAATGGAGACTGGAGCACGTCAGTGCGAACTCCGTATTACGATCAATTCGTGAAATTGCAAAGGGGTCTGATGTTCATGTCGATTTTACGTACATGTGGGCGGAAACTGTTCGGTAAGATTGGAAATAAAGCTAACAGCTAAGATTCTTGAGCTCGTTCATTAGGATTTTTTCAATTGCAGACGGTATTGAAGTTCGCATGGTTGGAATGCAAGGGAAATCCTGTTTTCTTTCTTTATTTCTTATTTTTCTAATCATTGACAAAATTTCTTGGCAATTTGTGTTGTAGGTTTTGAACGAGCATGCTGAAAAACGTTTGTGATTTTTTTAGCACATATCTGCCGGATGAATAATTTGTCAATTCGAGACACAATTATTTTCGTTCCCTTCCAACGATGCAAACGATCGCCATTGCAAATTGATCAGTGTAACGGAAGTTCTTTTGTATATTTTCATTTTCTTATTTCTATTGTTATAATGAATTTGTTTTGCAGATTTATATTCTGTGTCTAAATGAGTATCTTGAAAGAATGGTTTCCTGATTTTTTTAGGACGAAGCTAGAGCATTCCAGAAGTATAAATATTCATTGCATCCTGACGATGAAAACCTAAATTCTTGTCAATCGTTTTTCCGGCAAAAAAGCAATTATCCCAACACGAGTACTCCACCGGTAAAACATGGTCTTCAAGAGAGTACCGAAAGGGGAAACCTCAGCTCCGAGAAAACGTTGTTGACGACCGATGATCGTTTAACGGTGAATTCCTACATTATCGACCGCGAAACAACTTATCGCCACGTAATATTTTCGCTTTCCTACTATACCGACTGCAGGTAACTTCGTTATCGGCACAAAAATAAATTATTAAAAAAGCCACTATGAAAAATAAAAGGAAAATATATAAAACAGTATGGCATTCGATCTTTTCGAATTGTTTTTCAAGTCAGTGCTATCGCTTAAGGCGGTTTAATATTAATATAACCGTAAATGTGCCCACACGAGATTCCAGAACGATCACCCACGGATAAATAAGACCCACGTGTACAAAATATCGTATTAGTATCGATTAAAATACACTTGACGTACAAATACCGGGAGGGGGGGGGGGGGTGTGTGTTCTTTCAACAGAGTGGGAAGTAATGAGGTTGTCGGCTACAGATGGAAATCGTTTTGAACGTGGTATCCATATACATGGATACATTATACACTTACATACGATTTGATCGAGATAATTTTCTATGTAAAAAGTAATGTAACGAGAATTTTTCGCATACCTATTTGGCAACGGAATTCAAAAGTTGTCCCGAACTGCTAATAATCGGTAAATCCAGTTTGGGATATCACTTAATAACGCTGTTAAGAGCGCGAAAAAAAGAGAAGTAGGTTCGCGATAAATACCAGAAATTGCGAAACTCGTTCAATTCCAAAAGGTATAACGTATTTTGTTTTATTCTTTTATCATTTTTTTTTCTTTGTTTATTTACTTTTATTTCATCGACCGGCACGAAGTAAAAGTTGGCGCAACCCAGTCGAAGCTCGTGTTGGAATTTAAATGAGGAACCGCAGCGCGCGCGCGCGACCCCTCGTTTTTTCCGCGATAGAACTCGAAACGAACGTGCTCGAGAAAAAAAACGTACGGAACGTATAAATTACAGCGTGCAGACCGGTTGAATCGGTGAGTAGAATGGATATGTTTGATTCGTGGCACGATGTATAAGCGCGCAAAATGAATTGTGACAAATCAATTGACAGAAAAGTATTGATACACCATATATATATATATATATATATATATATATATATATATATATATATATATATATCAATATTGATATATATTAAATAAATAAAGAGAATGTTTTCCCGTTGGGTTCGACTCAAAGTCATTGAAAACGTATTTTTAAATAATTTTTATAGCACGTTAAAGTGTTTTTTTAACACATTTTTTTTCAAACCTGAGAAAAGTTATAATTTCACGATTTTTTCAGCTCGTCTGTGTTAAATATGTGACAATTGTTTTTCTTTTTCTTTCAGTCGAGAATTACAAGCCGCATCTTTCCCACCAATTGGGGACTGCAGTGGCAACGCGCACATGGAATAGGCTGATAAATCTGCAGTCATTTATTGTTTCGTGTTGAAACTTTTTTTTTTATACATTTCAAATATGCATGAAAAGATACCTTAATGTTTACTGGTCTCACGTGTTTTTTCCCTTCTAAAAAAATTCCCGAAAAAATGCTTTTTTGGACCTTTTAATTCAGCCTCCGGCCTTAAGTTCAATAAGGCTTGCCTAAAAATAAATATACCAATATATATCTAGTTATATCCAGAAGTCCGTCAAAGCCGCATTCGTTGCTAACGAACCATTTATCCCAGCGTAAATCCATTCGTGCAAGCAAAATCAGTTACTCCTTTTTTCCAATCGAGGATACACAGAGTGTGAACTTCGATGAAAACACGTATATATATACATGATCGAATCAATCTTCGTGCATATGTCAAACTTTGACGGAAGAGTATGAGCGATGTGCGATTGTCTCTCGTAACCAATTTTGATTCAATAAAAAAAAAGTGCTCGTTGGGCAATTTCCTCCCTGGACTCCCCCTAGCTAACGCGCCCCATAACTGAACGCGGTAACAAAAAGATCGAAAACGGGGATTCTTCATGCTCCCTCGAACGTGCATTGTTCCCTGGGGAATGAGCTTTTTCCTCGATATATTTCGTTACGTATACGTGCGTTACAAAATATTGGCGTGATTTTAAATATATATATATATATATATATACATATATATATGAACGGCAGATTGGCTGTACGATTGCGTGGGCCATGTGGCAATTTACGAGTAGAGAGGATGATATGGGACATGTAGGAGTTCGATATTTCAAAACAATATTGTCATCGCAATATATATATGTGTATATGTATATATATATATATATATATATATATATATATATATATATACATATATATATATATATATATATATACATACACACATACTTACATACATACATATATATATGTATATAGGGTGGTTCGAAAGTGACGTCCGACAAGAAAATCTACATGTCTCGTATCAATACCTATCCAAATCACTCCCAGTATGTTCTACGGTTTTTTTTTTGTTTTGAGAATAAAACATTTTTTATTTCTTCGTAATCAACATGAGTTTCACTAGCGAAATTATAGCAAAATATTGATTCTCACAAATTTGGCCCCATTCCGAAAAAAGTCGCATTTTCGACTGAAAAAACGGCCTTAATGTGCTTATAAACAGCTTAATTGTTAGTCGATCGTGAAAATCGCGTGTAGTTGGCTAGAAAATTTATCCAAGAAGCCTACGGTTGAAAATTGCAAGAGCTAAGAGTCTGCTCGATTTTCGAAATATGGCTTCAAGAAAAACGCGTTTAAAGTTTTGAAACCATTTTTCTTCGAACCATATAATTATTTGGATGTTTATCACATCAACCATTTAATTCTCGGGATGTCCATACATCATTTGAGGAAATAAAAGAAACGATACATTTTTTGTTTTCAAATGTATATAAAGCGTCGAAAAAGCGGTTTGAGATTAGCCGCTAAAGTTCAGATGATCAAAAAAAGTACTCGTACTAGTCTCAATGGCTCCCAATTGCTTTTGCCAAAATTCTAAGAGCAAAATACATACGAAAAAGAGGAAAAAAATGAAAACCTATGATTGAGTAAGGTTGGAAAAAAAAATTAAAAATGCCATTTTTTCAAAGAGTAAAGATAGTAACATCCCATGCAGAAATTTTGACCGGGATACCCTATGTCCGATCAAATCCCGATCAGGATTTGTCATGGATTCCCCAAAACCGGTATCTCGGTTAGAATCCAACTTGCATCAGTATCGGCATATGTACGACGACGATGGCATCATTTTGAAAATTTTGGCGAATTACATTAGTTTACATCATTTTGAAAATTTTGGGAATTACATAGTAATACCGAAAATACACGTGATGCCAAAATTTTCAAAATTATGCCATCGTCGTCGTACATATTCCGATACTGATGCAAGTTGGATTCTAACCGGGATACCGGTTTTGGGGAATAAGTCTCTGTTTATACCCACCGACATGTCGGTCGGTATAAACATGTATTTAAGACAAATTAAAATCAAATTCACAATGTTTAGATTAAAATTTACACCAACCGTGAGTTCTTACGTATTTCGAGAGAAAACATTTCGTCGACGCAAAGAAATTTTTGCAAAAAAAGCTGTGAGTTTCAAATATTACATTATAAAGATGAAAAAAATCACAAAATGAGTTGTGAGTTTCCTCAAGTTGAAGAAAATAAAAATCGAATTCACGACAGTTATATTAAAATTTACACCACAAGTGTAAACGTCTTTTGAGAGAAAACATTGTGTTGAGGCAAAGAAATGTTCGCACAAAAAGTTATGTGCAAAAATTTCTTTACCTCGAGGCAATGGTTTCTCTCAAAATACGTACGAACTCACTTTTGGCGCAAATTTTAATCTAATCATTTTGAATTTGATTTTAATTTGTCTTAAATACGAAAAAATTCACAACTAATTTTGTGAATTTTTTTGTATTTATAATTTCTTGTCAACACATTTGCATTCACAGATTTTGATGTGAACTTTTTTTAATTCACATCAACATCTCGCGATGGGCGCGATCTGCCATTTGAATCTTTGGACAAATGTTTTTTTTACTCATAGTTTAATGCACCAAAACTTTATAAATGTTATTTATTTTTATAATAAATTTAACATGTCATAATTCCATTTTTGACATTTTATTTCAGCCTGTATTCACCCGTGATCCTTCCCAGATTCCTCAATGATTCCATGGGGAATCTATTTAGAGTCATTAAAGGATCCGGTTCTGGATCCCTAATGGAATCCAGTTTACGGATCTTACATTTAGTCTTCGAATCTGATCCGATATCGGACTAGATCCCGACTGGGAGCCCGGGATCCAAGTCAGAATCCAGCTGTATCCCTGCCAAAATTTCTGCACGGGATATACACGGTGGTATTCATACGTGGCATCAGGTTTTCTTTTACGTCACTTTTCGGGCCATTCTGTGTAGATAAATGTAAGCGAGCACCCGGTATCCATACAAACGTATCGTATATATAGTCACGCCCTTCCGACCGTTACATCATAGGGGCGTACATAGTGAACACTGCCGCGGAAGTTCCGAAATGAATAATTGCCATCCCACACGTACGCAATTGTGCCAATAACGAAACGGGAATGTCCCGTTCGCGGCGTTCCGATGACAAATATATCGATTGCCTTCGTTGAGATCCGGGGATTGAATTATTTTTCTTGCATAGTTGGTGCTGGAAACGCGAGGGGCAAATCGGGCTTTGAGACGGCGAAATTAGGAAAATGATGTTTCGATGGTTTTTTTTTGCCTTCAGAGAGATTTCCGAATTATTTCTTCCGTAACAAAATAAGTGATTTTTGTCGGCAAATTTATTTTTATTTCAATAGTTGAGATGCTGGAATTGAACAAAATTCTCCATCATAATTCAAAATATTCAAAATATCTTTAAACATTTAAGTCGAAGGGGAAAAACGTTTCAGGCGAAAGTTACCTATTTTGTCACGGAAAAAAATATTCTAAAATAAGAAATAACCTTGAAAATTGACATTAAACGTAGAACAACCACCAGACTCATTTTCGTCGCTCAGAAGTATGAAAGTTTTTTTTGAATTTTTTTCCCCGAAATGCATCCCCCTTAGGATATTTTGTTGCGTCAATTAAAACGTGAGGGCAGAAAAAAGGGCTTCGCGAATTGTGCACCGACAAAAAACACATTTCTATGGGGTCAACCAAATGACCTCATTCCAGCTGATTTTTCCTCGAAACTTTGATTGAGACAAAAATAAAAGGACGTGAATAAAAATGTTCAGAAAAAACCAACACATATTTTTTCTCTCGATGCGCGCTCAAAAACGATTTTTCAACCTGTACGTATAGCCCCAATCAGCAATCAACCATCCCCTCGATCGTTACACGCCCAATCTTACCTCGTTCGTCCCTTGAATTTCTCTCAATTCTCGAATAACGTGGCAACGACTCGACTCTCGACTCACCTGCAATCAGAATAAGAAGAAAGAAAAACGTCAATAAGGGCTGTGTCGTTTGATCAAGGCTGAAAAGTTCAAGAAACGAAGTACAAAGTACAAAAACCAAAATGAAATAACAATGTACTGAATAATATAAAGTCGTTCGACAACAATACCCGAAAACAATCGAAATTGCGGCGCAACCTCGATTTTGGCAACTTGTATGCGATAGTCTGGCCCGGATCTCGCGGTTCTTACAAATGTTGGGTCGGTTCAAAGGGCTGCGCCCAAACAGGCGCGAGTTTGAGATTCAGGTGTGTATATGGGAAATTCCACGTCATTTCACCTAGCCCGTCACCCCGACCATTTTTGGTTTTTCTGATTTTTTGTTGTTGTAAAATTGTACCTCATGAAAAGAATATCCACACCAATTTTTAGATTTTTATCGCTTCTCTTTTGGGAGTTGTGATTTCCCAAAATATGTCAATTTCGGAAGTTTTGGAAACGTTTAAACGCTGATAACTTCTGAACTAATTGAGATATGGATAAATTTCACCAGATTTTTTTTCATTTTGGAGCATACTGTCGTTAAAAAATATGAAAAAAATGATCAATTATCGATGTCAACGTTTTTTCTGCTGCTCAAGTGAAAACTATTTTTTATAAAGATGATTGCCTTTTTTAATTTTTTCAAAAAAAATCTTTAAAATAGAGTGACCCATTCTATAATTTTTAAGTCTAGTCTCATCGTGGGCCCATTTTCCCTTCTATTTTTTTCAAATGAATCATATTTTTCTTACAAGACCTATATAATTTTAATCTCCAATAATGCCATTAATGATTTTGTGATTTCCAATTCGGCTTCGACAGGCCTGAAACGGTTTATTTTTAATTTGTGCTAAATTTAAGGGGTTAACCCATTAACGCCCAAGAATCATGATTTTTTCCTTCATTTTCAAGCCAGATTTTTATTATATAAAAAAAATTATAAAAAATGTCCGCCATATTGGATCCGCCATTTTTAATTTCGGAATTTTGAGAGCAGAATCATAATCAGCGACGTCGAAAATCCCCGAGTGTCACGTTTTATCCAATTCAAATGAACTTTTGCATTTGTGTCCGTCATATTGCATCCGCCATTTTGAATTTCGGAATTTTGAGAGCAGAATCATAATCAGCGACCTCGAAAACCCCCGAGTGCCACGTTTTATCCAATTCAAATGAACTTTTGCATTTGTGTCCGCCATATTGGATCCGCCATATTGGATCCGCCATTTTTTATTTCCGACTTTTGAGAGCAGAATCATAATCAGCGACCTCGAAAACCCCTGAGTACCATGTTTTATCCAATTCAAATGAACTTTTGCATTTGTGTCCGCCATATTGGATCCGCCATTTTTTATTTCGGAATTTTGAGAGCAGAATCATAATCAGCGACCTCGAAAACCCCTGAGTACCATGTTTTATCCAATTCAAATGAACTTTTGCATTTGTGTCCGCCATATTGGATCCGCCATTTTTAATTTCGGAATTTTGAGAGCAGAATCATAATCAGCGACCTCGAAAACCCCCGAGTGCCACGTTTTATTCAATTCAAACGAACTTTTGCATTTGTGTCCGCCATATTGAATCGGCCATTTTGAATTTCGGAATTTTGAGAACAGAATCGTAATCAGCGACCTCAAAAACCTCCGAGTACCAATTTTCATCCAAATCCAACTACTTTTCATTTAGGACACCGAGCGTGAAATTTTTCGTGTCACTCAGGGGGTGAAAAGCGCCATTTTGGGGGTGAAAATGTTGACAACGACGAAATAAAAAAATTGATTGTTCAATCGTCACTATTCTATGCACCCATGGTTGAAAAAAAAACCGGACTTTTCAACGGCTTCGAGGTGAAAAAAAATTTTGAAAAAAAGTGTCATCGATTTTTCCTGTTTTTTTTTTGTTTAAAACCCGCCATATTTTTTTTCCTAATGGACAAAACCCGATTTTGACCCCAGATTCTGAAAGAGCACCCCCGAAAATACTAGGGAACGTATTTCTTCATTTTTTATGATTTTTTTTATATAATAAAAATCTGGCTTGAAAATGAAGGAAAAAATCGCGATTCTTGGGCGTTAATGGGTTAACCCCACTTTCGATTTTGAAAAAATCGATTTTTTTTATTCCATTTTTTTGAAGTATAAGTATCTCAGAATATGTCCTGAAAATTTCAAGTCGATCCGAACAAAATTGACTGAGATATGAGCGTTGAAAGAGAAGAATCCGTTGTGTAAACGACCGGAAATTGAAACTTTAAACGCGTTTTTCTCAAAATGGCATTTCTGAAGTCGGTGACCAAGATTACTCGAACACCAATGAATCGATCTTCTTGAAATTTTGCCGGCTTATTTAATACACAAAAATGTAGTCTTTAAGCGTTCGATTTTTTTTTTCGAAAAAAATGGCCGTTTTATAGCCAAAAAACGGCCGTTTTTTTCGTTAAAATCGAATCATTAACTTTGACTGTCCGCCATCTTGTGAAAAATGAATATTTATTAAAATCCTTCGATTAAAGACTAGTTTATACTTATATTTGACTAAATCCATCCGCATTTTTTTTTTTCAGATGATCCACTTCGCTGCAATGTTGGTCACCGCAAACCGTGTACATAAAAACATTATTTAATTGACGGCCATTTGCCACTAAACAATGTAATATTTTTCAATAAAAAAATTACTGAAAGTTCTTCAAGATATGTTCTTTAAGATGGTATATTGATCGATTAAAAAAGTTTTGTAGTTTTCTTTAAAAAAATTAATGAAAAAGGCCTTTTTGCGCTACAAATGGGGGTAACGCCTTAACGATTTTTTTAAAATTCAAAATAGGTCGTTTCCCTTAAATTCAGCACAAATAAAAAATAAACCGTTTCGGGCCTGTCGAAGCCGAAGTGGAAGTGATTGATGTAGATATTCCTTTCATGGGATACAATTGTACAAAAAAAACAGGTAAACCATAAATGGTCGTGGGTATATATAATAATTTGAATGATTATTTCCTTAGTTCGAACGTATACCCTTATTGCGGATCGTTACGTATTACCCTTCCCAATTGAACCCACTCCTGTCACCCCCCCCCCCGCACTCAGCTAATCTAACCCAACTTCCGTGGCCTCGACAGCCACCTTAAGCTACACTATACCGCATTTGCCGAGGGTACGAGGAAACTGTGGAAAACCCCGTACCGGTATACTCGGCCCCATATTCTTCTGATTCTCTGGTGCACAGACGTTTTACTCAATTATCTACACCAACATCTCAGAAGAATTGGCGTTTCGCTAACTGGTTGATGCGCCAACCGGTGCACGGCTAAGCGGTCACCGCTCCGTGTGTTGGCCATCCACAACGCTGTTTAACTCGAAGTACTGCCGAAGCCGAACCCCGGCCGCCCATCCACCAGTGTCGGTTTACAACTACTCTCCATATATATATATGCATACATTTAAATACCTAAGATCAATAAAAAGTTCTGCAGTGCCTCTGATTATTAGTTATTTCTGGCTAATCGTAAGCCTTCGGCTCACGGAGCACTCGCGTCTTCATCTTTGATTTTTTTTGGCACGGACCGATCATGGCAATACGAGAAAATCCCTTGGTTGGTATTCGTCTCGAAGAAATACACACACACACACACACGTAAACATGTAGCCCAGAGCGAAAATCCTTTCTTCGACTTAATTGCTATTCTCACATATTATTCTCGTCTCCGATACATACACATACATATATATTGAAGAATACATACATGGGGAGGAATCAAGTAGTGTGGATCTTCGCGCGTTTGTTCGCGGAGATAAACGGACAAAAAATACATATGTATCTATATATCGTGAAAGGGGAAGAAGTGCAAGAGAGAGAGAGGGGGGAGGAAGGGAGTTCGGTTCAGGAAGGTAAAAGGACGAAAACGAGGGTTGAGAGTTGAGAGGCCGATAAAATCGGTGCCAAGGCACCATTCTCTAGGCATTTATCCTATTAGCCCCGTGGCTCAGTAACGCCCGCGAATTTTATATAAGTAGATACCGATAGGTATGACTTATCAAGGTCTCCGCCAGCGAAGGACTCCAGCGCGGTGGCGTGGATCCTCAAGCTCTCGGTGCATCATTTCTACTTTTGTATATCATGTATGTATGCATATATATATATATATATATATATATATATATATATATATATATATATATGCATACATACATGATATACAAAAGTAGATATATATATAGAGGTAAGCTTGTGGCCTGGCACAAAAAGGCACCCAATATATACAGGGTGAAAATTATAAGATGGCCATGTGATTTTTAAAGGTCTTTAGCGGAGGTTTTGCGACTGGGAAAAATATTATTTCGCATAGTGTTTCAAGGCCACTTAAAAAAAAACATAGCGTAGCTTTCTGATGAGTAGTATTCGTGAGAAGAAATGGAGCATCCTGGAAAAAATCAAAATTCCATTTTGAGTGCAGCAAGCATGAAGATAGTTCAATGCCGAATAAAAAATACTCCTGAAACATTTTTTTTGTACAACGAAAAAAAAGTGTATCAAAGATGCATTCCCAAGTTGCTAAATGGAATTTAATGACTGGAACAAAAGAATCGAATCAGCCCCTGAAAAATGCCGCCTTGCAATTGTCAACCTGTATACGTCTATAGATGTTAGATAATTTCATGTGCTTAAGTATACAAAATGCATGTACAGATTGTCCGGAAAGTGACGCCCAAAAAGAAAATCTAGATGCCTCGTATCATTCTATCCGAATCATCGCCATCTGTGTTCTACAATCATTCTTACTGTTCGACAAAAAGGCATTTCTCACTTTTCTCTTTTGTCTATGTACTTTCCCCGTGATTTTTTTACTTGTGTTGTCGTTATGAAGTGCTCTGCTGTGCAATAAATAAATGATCAAAAAGTTTTAAAAAAAACAGGTTCGAGTGAATGAGTCACTAAAGTTCAGATGATAAAAAATATTTATACGTCTGAACGAGTACGAATTGCTTTTAAAAAAAACTTAAAGGGGACGACATACACAAAAGAGAAATTAAAAAAAAAAACTATGCGACGAAAAAACTCGAAAAATTAAAAAATGCTTTTTTCTCGAAAAGTAAAAAACATTGTAGAACATACATGGGGCTGATTTGGATAGGTATTGATACGAGGCATCTAGATTTCCCTTCTGGCCGTCACTTTTCAGTGACACAAAAGTATTCACAAAAAATTGCGAAAAATTATCAAGAATGAAGAAACAACACAGAGAGAAAGAGGGGGAGAGAGAGAGAGAGAGAGAAGTGCACAAATGCATAAAAATATTATAAGGAAAGTGCGCCCCCCCCCCTTATAGGGACACGTGTATATCCGTTTAGCGAAATGCCTCGAGATGTAACCACAAACGTGGCAACGTCCATGCGGGTGCACAAGTACCTGAGTACGGGGGATAAAAAGGCAAAACGAAAGAAAGGGGGACAACAAGTCGAAGAGAAAAAAATGACCCCGTGGAAAACGAGACTCGCACCGCGGGATGCAATCTCCCGTATCTTTCGGTCATCTTGGGGCTTTTGCTCTCGTTCTCCTTGTGTTTTCGATATTGTGAACTCGAAAATACAACGTCGTGGAGTGTACCAAGAATGGAAGAATTTTAATCGAGCGACGAGAATGTGGCCCGTTTTTGGAGTCATTTCCCATTGGTGAAGGTGAATATATGGAGCATTAATTGATTCAATCAAATGTGATTGTATTCATGAGGGAGCTGAAAAAATCTGTGCACATAGGTTCTAGCCGATTTGTTGCATTGTAATGACCTTGAAGTTTGCTTCGTTGGAAAACACCGGTGTTTTTTTTTCTTCATTTTAATCATTACGCGAAGCTTTGCTTTGCAAATTGAGGTGGTAAATTTTTAATAAGAATACATAGAAACGTTTGAGCGATATTCACAGCCTAAATCGGGTAAAAATTAATTGGATCATTAAGGGGGTAGATACCATTAGGCTAGAAATAAATTTGCTGATTTTAATTATTTTCTTTTTAAAGGAACGATTTCTTCACCATTTTCGAGACTTCGGGTGTTTTACTACTACTCTTGGCTGTTAAATGGTATTTTGTTTATTCATCTTTAAAAATGGCGGACGTATGGCACGGTCTTTTAAACTGCATTTACAAAACTGGCGTGACACGTAGCTAAAAAACGAATTGACCGATTCCTATCGAACTTGGTATCAATCTTTATAACCTCATTGTCTAGAACATGACCCCAAATGATTTTTTTCAAAAAGTTCAATCTTTTTGTTTCTAATCGTATCATTTTATCGATTTTCAACATTTCTTAGTCTTTTTTGTGCCTATTCTGCGTACGAGAGTTAATGAAAGAAAAATGGCCGTTGTTTTTTTTTAAAGATTAGTAAAAAGTAGTAATAAAATATACCCTAAAGCTAGAAAGTGGTGAATGAATCTTGCCTGCAAAAAAAAATATAAAAATCCGTATTTTTTTCCTCTTCTTGAGGTACCTCGGCCCTTACGAAGAATTAATTCTTGTTGCATTCCAATGATCGATGCAAACTTCAAAATCAATGCTGCTGAAGTTTGCATCGAACGAATCCAACGGAAATTCTTCTTTTTTTTTCTTTCTTCATTTCCATCACCATCTCAACTCTATTTTTGCAGGTGCGTGGTATGGATCGCTTTTAAGGGGTTACCCCCACTTGCGATTTTGGAAAAATCGATTTTTTTATTGCTTTTTTTAAGTATAAGTATCGGAGAATATGTCGTGAAAATTTCAAGTCGATCCGAACAAAATTGACTGAGATATGAGCGTTGAAAGAGAAGAATCCGTTGTGTAAACGACCGGAAATTGAAACTTTAAATGCGTTTTTCTCAAAATGGCATTTCTGAAGTCGGTGACCAAGATTACTCGAACACTAATGAACCGATCTTCTTGAAATTTTGCAGGCTTATTTAATACATAAAAATGTAGTCTTTAGTCGTTCGATTTTTTTTTTCGAAAAAAATAGCCGTTTTATAGCCAAAAAACGGCCGTTTTTTTTCGTTAAAATCGAACCATTAACTTTGACTGTCCGCCATTTTGTGAAAAATAAATATTTTTTAAAATCCTTCGATTGAATACTAGTTTACACTTATATTTGACTAAATCCATCCGCATTTTTTTTCAGATGATCCACTTCGCCGCAATGTTGGTCACCGCAAACCGTGTATATAAAAACATTATTTCATTGCGGCCATTTACCACTAAACAATGTAATATTTTTCAATAAAAAAATTACTGAAAGTTCTTCAAGATGTGTTCTTTAAGATGGTATATTGATCGATTAAAAAAGTTTTGTAGTTTTCTTTAAAAAAATTCACGAAAAAAGCCTTTTTTTTGCGCTACAAGTGGGGGTAACGCCTTAAGAATTTTCAAAAATGTTTCGGTGATTTCCGTAGCTCAAATGAGCAGAAAAAAATTGCGTTTAGGAGTGGAAAAAAGATTTCGTTGCTTTCCATCGATGCAAACTTCAATATCATGAAAATCAAATGAACGCTCATTGATCCTAGACTTCGAGTAATTTTGTTTGAATCAAAGGCGTATACTTTTTCTCGCTCTGACTACCCCAAGATTCGCAGTTTACCCAAACAAGCGCCAATTTAAAGGGTCTTATCACTTTAGACGCAAAAAAGGGTATTTTCATGAATTTTTTGATAGGTTTATATGGTAGATATTGATATGAAAGTTGTTACACTGAATAAATACACTTTCGAAATACATTCAAATTTTTTTTTCATGTCTTTATGTAACCCAAACAAACTTCAAACGCGTTTTTCTTGAAGTAACGTTTTTCGACGGCTTGTTGATAAAATCTTCGAAACTACCGAACCGATCCTTATGCAATTTTAACCACATATTCTTTACCACTATGGATCAATTTTGATATTTACTTTTTTTTTTACCAAAAACGGTGAAAAAAACTCTTTTTTTTTGTTTTTTCGAAAAATGTCCGCCAGTTTGTTATTTTTGCATATATAAAAAATCCTATGATATGCCCTATAGTCATTAACATACTGAATCTAAAACAGCGCAGACCTATCATTTTTAGGACATTTTTTGTACTACCATTTTCGTCTATAAATAGTGACTTAATGAATAAAATTCATGAAAATAGCCTTTTTTAGCGTCTAAAGTGAAAAAACCCCTTAACGTAGATTCGCCGATGAAATTGCGTACAATTGGATCTTTCGAGGGTTTCCCCCGTTATCGTGAACATCCTGTACAAGGAGTGGCTAATCGAAGAGATTGCAGGCTCAAGATCGCGTCTCGCTGCAAATTCGTCCGGGCCCAAAAGATAAAGGGAAGCCCGCACGTGTGTGTGCTAAATGGCACGTGAAAAGTGGCCGCGAAAAGGAGTACGAAGTCGGGACAAAACACGGGTATCCCATATAACGGTCTCACAATACTTTTTTTACGGGGCGCGAGAATGGCATCTGAACGGCTTTTCGGGTCTTTGCTCTTTGGTCTACTCGCGTGTACTCGACGAAGGGTCCTTTTGTCACACTGCTATTTAAACAATTTCTTCCCACAAACGGACCGATAGAGAAAAAATGTATATATATGCAGGGTGGCCGGAAAAGTAACGTCCAAAAGAAAAGTCTAGATGCCTATTCCAATCACCCCCATATATGTTCTCTGATCTTCTTTACTATTCGAGAATAAAAAATTTCATTTTTTTTTTCGATTATCCCTGTAGCATAGATTTTTATTCTCTTTTGTTTATGTGATTTTCTCATAGAAGTGTTTGACAGCCATTGAGAGTCATTTAGACGAGTATAAGTATTTTTTTAATCATACGAACTTCAGTGACCGAGCCTTCACTTTGGATCAAAACCGAACGCGTTTACGTTACCTTACCGTCGATCATTTATTTATTGCCCAACAGTGCATTCCATGATGATAACACAAGTTAACGGCGGGGTAAAGTTAATTCGGCGAAAAAAAGGCATGTTTTTAAGATTTTTTTTTGGCGTAACGAATAGTGTTCGTTTATTGAAAAATTTACATGTAATAAAGTAACATTTGAACAACATTCTCCTAAATTTGCATTGCAAAATATTCAAAATTGAGCGAGTGAAAATTAAACCCCGGAGGCGCCTCGAAAAAAAGTTGTTTTGCGGTGTGCACCATAACTCGCAACAGAATCATTTGAAACAAAATAATCAAAATGCATTTGTTAAAGGAGATGTTTCTCGAGGTAATGACGGGAGGATTTTTTTTTTCGATTTTTCGATTTTTCGTAGCACTTGGGAGCCAAAAACCCGATTTTCGCTAAAAAAATCGGCTAATTTGTTGCTGAAAAATTAGTAATTATTAAAAAAAATAAAAAAGCTCTCGACAATACCTGGGGAATTATATGACGAAGTACTGTGCAAAATTTCAAAGCGATTGGTCCAGTAGATTTTGAGTTATCGTGCACACGGACTTCAAATATGACAAGTCTCAGAAAAACGGTTTGAAAAACGCAGAAGAGAAGAGCGTTCTCTTCTCTTCTGCGTTTTTCAATGGAGCAATAGACATGGAGACTGCATGGAGCAATAGACGCTCAAATACTCATAACTTCGTCAATTTTACTCCGATCGACTTGAAATTTTAACACAACATTCTTGATATATTATGCATTCATTTAAAAAATTTAAAAAAAAAATTTAAAAAATTTAAATACTTTACCCCGCCCTTAAAAAGAATTGCGGAAAAAGTATATACACAAAAGAGAAAAAGTAAAAAGTACCTTTTTCTCGAAAAGTACCTTTTTCTCGAAAAGTAAAAACGATCGTTGAACATATATGGAGGTGGTTCGGATAGGTATCGACACGAGGTATCTAGATTTTGCTTTCGGACGTCACTTTCCGAACCACCCTGTATACAGTACCGGTCAAAAGTTTTCGTTCACTTTCGATGATTGCCAAATTATGTTGGAATAATATAATTTGTTTTATTCTTTAACAGAATTGCTATGTAGATCTATAAAATTAATTATATGCGTCTTCTAGTATATATATATATATATATATATATATAAGAGCAGAAGTTACGTTTTCTTTCAGTTTATTTAGGATTATATTTTTCCAACGCGACAGTGGGAGAACATACGTTTGTATCCATAGCCTGGCGCATCCTCCGCCACATATCTGATTCTCATCTTGGTCTTTGGAAAACGCTTCGCGAGCGTTGCAAGGCCGCCCTTCAGATCGTCATAACACCGCGAACGTCCGCGTGCTTCTTCACCCTCCTAACCAAGCCGCACTACGTCGCAACACCGAATCCAACTCCAAAAGCCACCATACCTCGCGCACGAAAACAAAATTTAACCAAAAAAGTAGAAAAATAAACCGCACCGAAAAACTCAAAAACCCATCGAAAGAACTTGGAAAAAAAAAAACACGGAATCGAAAAACTTAACAACAAACGACACAAATCGTAAATCACAAACGTCACTGTCGCGACCGATAAAACCGGAAACTCGAACAATCACTCGTCACTAACGATCCGACAGATCTCACCGCAAGGGACAAAAAAAAACGACAGAAACAGAAAAATGAGAAAAGGATGAAAACAGAACAAGAAAAAACTCACAAATATTGACTCAAACATCAAAACAAGGGGAAGAAAGCAAAACGACAAATCAGATCGTTCGATCGAATTCCCCCCCGCGTGCGCGGAGCGTATAAACCGGGCGCGCGCGACCAGCGGTAACGACAAAGTGTACCAGTGAGGGCGCGTGTTCCTTCCTCTCGGTACGGTTAGATAGTGAAGACCGTCAAGCGCGAATGTACCGAGATCTCCGGAGACGGCGGCTGCCGCTATACACACATACACACACGCATATATATATATATATATATATATATATATATATATATATATATATATATATATATATATATATATATATATATATATATATATATATACATATACATATATATATACATATATATATATATATATATATATATATATATATATATATATATATATGTATATATATATGTATATATGTATATGTATGTATGTGTGTGTGTGTATATATATGTATATATATATATATATATATATATATATATATATATATATATATATATGCGAGTAAACATTAAGCTCGCTCGAGTGTCTCGTGCCGAGTTATCCGGTGAGTTGAGTACGTACACCGCTCCTTATGTATACGGCGTGCGTGAACGTGCTGCGTAAGGTTCAAACGGGTGTGCGTGTGCGTATAGAGGCGCCTCCGTGTATTTGTGTGTGTGTGTGTGTGTGTGTGTTGTGTGTGTGTTGTGTGTGTGTGTGTGTGTGTGTGTGTGTGTGTGTGTGTGTGTGTGTGTGTGTGTGTGTGTGTGTGTGTGTGTGTGTGTGAGTGTATGTGTGTGGGTGGGTGCGTGTGTATGTGGTGTGTGTGTGTGTACATGTACACACACATACATAGAAATACGCGGAGCTTGAAAGGCTCGAGGGCTCGGCACTCTTGCTCGAGGCGACGAGCAAGATATCCCCCTAGCGGGAAATGTGTGTCAAAGCGGGACAGAAGACGAGAGAGCGAGAGAGAGAAAGAGAGAGAGGGAGAGTTGGTCATCGTCGCGCATCGGGCAAATTCAACCTCCGTATGTACAGCGGTCTCGTCTTCGCGTTTTCCTTTATAGATCACGCGTTACTCGGCAATATCCTCGGAGACTCGTTACACCGGGAATTCAACGTCCAGACGTATGTCCCGGTATCGACGATCAACTTCCGCGAAATACTGCCCGAGTTATCGTCTACGTGTATTTGTGTATTTGCATATGTATGTATATATAGATGTATTGACTGGTTTGTTTGGGTTGTTTTATTTGAAGAACAATCATTATTCTTTTAGACAATAGACATTGGTATGTAAAGAAATATGATTGTTTAATATTTATTTAATAAATAATTCATAAAATAATAATAATCATTATTATTATTACGAAGATAATAATTATTATTTTTAAAGGAATATCAGAAGTATTTAATATTTATAATAGATAATAAAGAAAATAATAATAATGGTTATGGTTGTTATTGTTTCCTTGGTTATTGTTAATATTATATGTGGATTGGTTTGTTCGTGTACGACCCCAAAAAAGAACTCTATGTCTTTCGGCGATATCCCGAATTCTCCTCGTCAGTCTCGACGAATATCGTCACTCTCCTCGTCCAAAAATGAAAGACAATAAAATTGATTGAGAATTTCATTTTTCGATTAGCGGAGACGAGAGTCTCATGGAAAGTGAAAAAACTTGGAGTGGACGGATACACTTTTTTTTTTAATTTCAGGTACGATCCAATTGTACCGTAGGGTTGTATAAGTGATTATTTTCTTTCGTTAGATTCATATGTGATTCGACTTGACTGAAACCAATCTCATTAAAAGCCAGGAAACAACAACAAGAACACATTCAAAAGAATTTCCGTTTGCAACAACCACGCATAATTCAGCGGCCTTTTGTTTTGCTTTATCCCAACATTGTATCCAATCGGTAAACTTATTCAAATAAATATGCACTGTAAAAAATTTCTGTATAAAAATTAATACACAAGTGTAGGATGTTTTTATGCGGATACCGCTTATGAAATTTCAGATACGATTTTGAAAATCCAAAACAGGTTATTTTAAAAACGAAAGTGTAGCTCCATTATATTAATATACTTGTGCGTTTGAAAAATAATGCACGTGTAAAGAAATAAGCACATCCAAGTATATTGAAATTAAGAACTATTGGCTGATATTAAAATACGAGTGTATATTAAATTCAAGAACCATTTGCTAATATCAGCATACGGGTGTGTATTAATTTCACGGAAACAAAGTATTACCTTTAATGTGCACTGTAAAAAGCTTGCGTGTAAAAATTAATACAGAAGTGTATGATGTTTTTATGCGGCCGCCGTTTACAAAATTTCAGATAATATTTTGAAAATCCAACGCAGGTTACTTTAAAAATAAGAGTGTAGCTCCGTAATATTAATATAATTATGCGTTTGAAAAATAATGCACGTGTAAAAAATGTTCAAATCCATGTATATTGAAATCAAGAACCATTTGCTGATATCAATATACGAGTGTATATTTCATTCGTTCGTATATTAAGTTCGTAAAATTCCATTCTTTTGTGCCTTAAATGTAGTGTAAATTTAATATAATTTTCACATTGTTTCATGTGATTTTCATCAGCGTTTATGATTTTTTTTTTCAATTCCAGTTTCGCACTTTTAAATAAATCCGTTGCGATCATGCATTGTACGTATCGTAAAATTCAGTTTTACATATATTACATTTTTCAGGGTGCTGTAAATAAATTTCAAACTTGTTTTGTATTTTCGATGCTCTGTTGTTTACAGTTGATTTATTATACATCTGTAGTAATTTTCAATTGAAGACACGGGTTAATGCAGTACATTGTCCACAAATTTACAAACTTGTGTTTGAAATTCCATGTTGCATCTATTAAATTCTATATCCACGTTAGAATTTCATGTTCCTGTTTTAAATTTACGATACAAGTGTTTCAAATTTAATTTCATCTACTGAGTTCGTTAAAATTCAATTCCTTTGTATCTTAAATGAATTGTAAATTTCATATCATTTTTTACAGTGTCTATTTAAAACTTGCGAATAAGTGCATTACTCATATATATATACAGGGTGTCCCATTTTAATCTTACACCTGAATTTTCTCGAAAAATATTGCTCGGACGAACTATTGTGTGGAACAAAACTTCTAGAGATTGAAGGGGGACGTTTGAAAAAAATTTATTTGAGGAGTCAAAATTCAAAATGGCGGCGTTACAAAGGCTGACATGTTTTTTTCAAACGGAAACATAACTTTTTTTTATTGCCAAAAAATTTGTCAGCTGAAAACTAAAAACTTTTGTTGAAAAAATTATTTGATAAAGTTCATAGTTTTCAAGTGAGAACATCATTTTCATGCCATCAGCCATGCAACCTCCTACGCTTTGGCTAACGCAAATGCCGGTGGTAGGGACAATTAGACTAAATGTCTCACGGCAAGCCGCTCAATGTTGTATTTTCGAATGTATGACCACTTGAACAAAAAAAGAATCAAATTTTTTTGTCGAAAATTTTTGTTTTTTTGTTTTCAAATTTGGACGATATTTCATGAGAAAATTTTGGAGGAAAATCGATGAAAAATAGTTTTTTTTCCATTTTAATAGCGTTTGTGCCATTTTCAGGCCCAAAAACGTGTTTCTTTAAATCCTTGACGAACTTTGATCACGATGGGTAGAAAACACACACACACACACACACACACACACACACACACACACACACAAATCCTGGATACATCTGAAATAATTGAAAATGATGTTCTCACTTGAAAACTATGAACTTTATCAAAAAAATTTTTCAACAAAAGTTTTTAGTTTTCAGCTGACAAATTTTTTGGCAATAAAAAAAAGTTATGTTTCCGTTTGAAAAAAACATGTCAGCCTTTGTAACGCCGCCATTTTGAATTTTGGCTCCTGAAATAAATTTTTTTCAAACGTCCCCTTCAATCCCTAGAAGTTTTGTTCCACACAATATTTCGTCCGAGCAATATTTTTCGAGAAAATTCAGGTGTAAGATTAAAATGGGACACCCTGTATATGAGTGTGTGTGTGTAAAATATAAGTGAGCGTAGGTGCGATCGCGTGGATGTAAAAAGATTGTGAAATTATCCCGAACACACACACACACACACACACACACACACACACACACACACACACACACACACACACGCACACACACACAGGGTGTCCTGCAATGAACGGATAATCCTGCAACTGTCGATGGGTCAGATCATATTCTCCTATATGCTGGGATTTCAGTTTAGTAAAAGTCCTGCAGTTTGCAAGATTTCGGGCTTTCTAAAAATTGTTTTTTTTTTTTTAATCGTCTGCTTTCGGTTATTCGCATGCCATTTCTGCAAATAATAACTTTTTTTTACCCAGTTTAAAAAAACTCTTGGTTATTTGTTTCATTTAGAAAGGTCTTTTTTTAACCTTAAATGTTAAGAAAACGTTGTGAAAAAGATCTGCCGCAGAAATTTCATACAAAACATCTCGAACATCTGCCTTTGATAGCCTGCGGTGTGAAAGAAATGTACTACGCATATGGTGCCAATCACTTAATGAAGATGCTTACTTATTGTCGATTTATATCATTTGTAGAAATGGCATGCGAAAAACCAAAAGCAGATGAATAAAAAAAAATAACCTAAAGCCTAAAATCTCGAAAACTGTGGAATTTTTACTAAACTGAAATTCCAACTTATAGTAGATAATCGAGCATATAGGACACCCTGTACACACACACACACACATATATATACGGGACCACCTCCAATGAAATCAAGGGAAAAGTGGCTACCACCCTTAGCTCCTCGATTTCCCCTTCGGATTCTATAGCCACGAGAGTACGAAGAAAACAGGTTACCGACACCACCACCGCGTGCGCGCCCGCGATTATATTCATTATATTTATCGAGCATCGTGGCTATGTATACACATTTATCGAAAACGTAATATCGCGGGCGCAGTCTTATCTACAGGCATCTAGCGAAAAATAGTTATATATACGCTTGAGCAACTGAATATTTCAGACGATGATATTGCAGTGTGTAACATTATACAAGTAAATTTTTTGCCATTGGCCGGCAATTGGAATCAAAGTGGCAAACGCAGGAGTGTATTTGTTTTGTGAGATAAAAACGGCGTGTATTGATATTGACGGGGATAAGAAAATGTTCATGGAGTCAATCGAAGTGCCAAGGGTTTTTTTTAGGTAACTGTGGTTCGAGGAAAAAATTTTAGCACGCTATGATTTCGTTGATCTTCGCAAATACTTGAGCATTTTCTTTAGAGTTTGAGGCCTTTTTTGTTGCGAAAATTTGGAAAATGGATAAACGATCGTGCATATTGTATATATTTTTTTCGTAAATTGCAACCTTTGAAAGTACTTAGAAGGAGGAATTTAAAAGAGAAAAAAAGTTGAGAGACAAATATCACAAGTACTTAGAACAATGAAATATTTAATTTCATGTAAATAATTATTTTCTCTGAGTATTTATTGAACAATTACTTGATTTAATGAGGGTTCATAATGAATGAATTCGAAACGAGATATTCAAAGGAAATAAACTTCTGAAAAAAAATCATAAGTACTCAGAAAAATGAAATAATTCATTCCGAAGAATTTTTTTTCACTGATCACTTCCTGGATGATTGTTTGTTTAAACAATTCGTTGACAACGTATGAGTTCGAACGGAAGAATATGAAAGCAAATAAATTTGTGAAAAAAAATCATCAGTACTAATTGAGTAAAATAAATTATTTCATTTTGAATGAATTTTTTTTCACTCATTATTTGTGAAACAAGTATTTTTTTTCGTGCAATTCGTTCATAGGGAACGAGTTCGAAAAAAGGGGGAAAGAGAAAGTTATAAAAGATCATAAGTGCTCAGAGAAACCAAATATTATGTATAGAACAATGATTTTTTTCAAACAACTCGTTGACAACCAACGAGTTCGAAAAAAGGAATTAAAAAAAGAACATTTTGAAAAAAAACCATAAGTACTTAGAAAAAACAAATATTTGATTTCAATTTTTTTTTCACTAGTTATTGGTTGAACAATTATTCGTTTAAACATTTCGTTGGTGACTAATGAGTCGGGAAAGAGGAATAAAAACCCAAACAAAAATTAGATAATCATAAATACCTACTCAGAAAAATCGAATACTTCATTTCAAATGAAGATTTTTTTCCATTGATTCTTTGTTGACCAATTATATTCGTTCATACAAGTCGATAACAACTTCACTCCATTATTGCATTTTGCTATCAATTTTCATAATATCCTGAATATGCCTAAACAATTTCAGTCTTTTGTCTCCCCTCGAACAACTGAAATTCCAATTAAATCCAACTTTTAGCTGATTAATATTCGCCGAGCCTCAAATAACGTAATGCTGCATCGACAAAATAAAAAAATCACATTTGTAATATTCTCTTGCCGATCGTGGGTTTTTCGTGGCTCATTTTAATTACCTGTTTCCGGCTCCTCGTTGTCGGCTCCGCGGAGGCAGGAGTGAAAACTTCGTGACAATCTTCGTCCGCCAGGGGACGTACCCTCCATCGTAATCGATTGATTCATCCTTCGATCTTCTCGAGTCGCCCACGTCACTCGGCGCTCTCTCTCTTCGCCTCAAATAATTTACGTTGGACCGGTGTCCAATGACCACGATTGAGACATTTCTCGCCCGCGAACTGCACTTAATTTTTAACTCGATCGAGTTGTTTTTTTTGCCCGTAAGCTCCCTTTGGAAATCGCTTCGAGCGCTACGAACGGACAATTCCGTTCATATCTGCAAAGCAAATAAATCGTTTTTCTTTTTTTCGAGCGCATTCCCTGTCACGTCGCGTCAATCGAATCTGCTTTGGCGACACGGCTAAAAGTCTACGACGATTGGTGGACTCTGTGGAATTATGACGGGCTCGAGACCCCCCGGATGGGCGAAACTAATTGACGAATAGTACACTGCTCATGGAGAAGTGTTGCGTGAAGTTTGTCGGTTGGTGTTTCGTCGGTCATTGGACGATCGAAAAAAAAAATTGGTTAGCAGTTTGGCAGCTTCGGGTGAACCCTTGAAGGGCGCTGATAATTTTTAACTCAGGATTCTTAAGGATGTATTGGCCGTACATTCCCTACGAAAAATGAGTTTCGGCGAGAATTTTGAGTATTTTGCGACGAGTTTAAAATTGAAAAAAAAAATCAATCATATTGAAGATGTTAAGAACATTAATTTCCAATGCCAAAAAGTTATAAGTAAATTGTTGAAAATAAAATTGTTCTACAAATGCCTGGTGAACTACTCATTTTATATTACAAAATAAATTCGTTCGATTTTTCTGAATAGGTATGATTTTTCGTTTAACTTGCTTTCTATTTTAATTTTTTTTTATTTAAAAAAATGGACGAGGTGTCACAAATTTTTAATATGTTTTCGGAGCAATGTTCCATATTAAATTTAAGAAGTGTCCGGGTATTGAAGGACCAGTGTTATAGGTAGCCTTTGAAAAATTCGAAAAACAAGCTTTTCGAAATAGAGAGAAATTTCTCTAAAAAATCATATGTATTCGGAAAAATATCATAATTCATTTAATGCCACGAAAAATCAAGTTTATCGGAGATTTTTTAAACTAATTTTTATTTTAACAATTTGTTTATAAATTTTCGGCATTCTTGTTATTCTGAACAAATGTTCTTAGCATCTTCAATACGGTTTTTTTTTCTTCAGATTTTAATGTTATCGCAAAATACTCCAAATTCTCACCGAAACTCACTTTTCGTAGGGAATATACGGGCAATACACCCTTAAGGAGTTTCGGGACAATCTGTACAAATTCTAATCAAATGTTACCATTTGATTAGAATTTGTACAGAAAATTATTTCTCATACAGTGAATGCTCCCTCCAAATTTTTTATCGATCGTCAACACAGGAAGATGAAAATGGTTAAAATGTTACGAAAAATTGTCGGATCACTCAGTACATTATGACAATTATGCATCACGCTATGCTAAAAGCGTTTCTTCAATTGTAAATTTTATAGAATTTTGTAGACGATCGATTTAATATGTAGAGGGTGCAGTATATGACAAAGAGCTTACCGTATAAATTTGATTCAAATAGTAACGTATCGCCAATTGTACCGAAACTCCCTAAGGGCTCCACAGATTAGGCACGTGACAAAATTATCAATGGAGTCGTTTATATTTGGAAATTTGTGAATTCGGAGAAAAACGATGAATTGCACTTTTTAAGTGCAATAAACAACCAACCATCCTCGCGAAACGCGAGCGTAAAAACTCGCCTGCACAATTACCATTTCTAATTGTACATACGAGAAATCCATTTTTCCACGCGGGCGAACTAAATATTCATGGCCCACACACGCAATCCTCGTAGCCGTAAGAATTAATAAACCGCGAAACTCCTTATTTTCCCACTATACGCGAATAGATAGTAGAAAAAGAAAAACAAATCGTTATTTCGCAAATGAAAAGAAATAAAAGAGAAAAACTTTGTTATTTCGTAAACGGAGAAGAGAAAAGGAAAAAAAACCATTATTTCATAAATGAACGAAAGAAAAGGAAAAACATACGGTTTATTTCTTTTTTTTTTACAGTCTTTTATTTCTCTTTTTTCTTTACATGATTTTTTTTGCGAAAGTCCACAAATGGTTGTGCGCGCAAGTCTACAAATTCGCGCTGTGCGCGTCGCTGGAAAACGCCTTCCCATTCGACTGCATAACACCTCGGCAATAAATCATTCCGTACGCTCCTCAACACGAGCGATTGCTCGCGAGAACGAGTTTTATCCAGTGACCGAGCACAATGAGAGTCTCTCTCTTTCTCGCTCTTTTTTTCCCACATTTGTCTATTCTTCCATTACAATCCTATGCTCGAGATTGCATCGTCCTAAACTTCGAAATCACGAATTTAAATATTCACCTACAAAACCTAGTCCCAAACTAGTAATAAAAATAGCTCGAAATACCCAACCAATTTTACGAAACATCGGAAATAAAACACGCCACAACTAGAATTTATTTTTTACAATAATGTACGCTCATCCTTGGTACAAACACAAAATTCCGAGCGTCCCTATTACTTTTGAAAACTGTATTTTTTTCCTCTTGTATTTTTGAATATTGTTATTTTTCACATATTTCCGGTGGAAACTTTTTTTCTATGACGTTGAAGCTTGCATCCTTGGAACGCAACGATATTTTCGCCATTCTTTCTCTATTAATTTTTATCATTACCCAAAACATATTTTTTTGCAAATTCAGGTCGTTCGTTTTTAATAAGACGTAGAAACGTTTGTGCGATCTGCACAGCCTAAATCGGCCGAACTTTAAATTATTAAGAATTAGTATTCGCTGCATTCCAACGATGCAACCGTCAACGTAATTCTTTGTCTTCTTTCCAGAGGAACGTTGCGTTGTCTCTTCAGTTATTCAAATGTCGAGACCCGACGTGGAATATTCGAAGTCCACGTCAAATGTTTCGTTCTTTCTTTCTTCCCTGTCATTTTCGAATCGACGACTGTTACGTGAACCCAGCCCAGTACATATATATATATATATATATATATATATATATATATACACAAGGGCGCTGCACGTTTCGCATTGCAACGCGTTCACGCGACCCGACGTGCGATGGTGGTTGATGCATATTTATGCACTTTGAAAAAATTTTAACGATGCGAGGGGGGGCGAGAGAGAGAGAGAGAGAGAGAGAGAGAGAGAGAGAGAGAGAGAGAGAGAGAGAGAGAGAGAGAGAGAGAGAGAGAGGGAGAGAGAGAGAGAGAGGGAGAGAGAGATAGAGAGAGAGAGAGAGAGAGAGAGGGAGAGAGAGAGAGAGAGAGAGAGAGAGAGAGAGAGAGAGAGAGAGAGAGAGAGAGAGAGAGAGAAAATCGGTGCTTCGCGTATATATATACATGCAGCTGGTGTGGGTGGTTTACGCGTGGGCGTCACGTAATTCCAGTTGGGACCAAGATACACTCAATGAGTGCTCCGCCCTTTGAGAACGACAGAAACATTGAAACGGAGACTGCCGTACGAGTGCGTTTATCGGTGATAAATATATGTGATAGCTGGAATGGAGCGGGTGAGGGGAGAGAAGGAAAGAAGGGGGGGGGGGGATTGCGAGCATCAACTTTCAAGATCATCACAAGCCAAGTACGTCTGAGGCATCTCGCTCGATTTATGTCGTCTGACGTATGCGGCGAGACGTCACTTAGAATTTGTTCATCACAATTGATTAGATTGAAAAATTGTTATTTCAATTACGAATTATTAACTATGGAAGTCAGAACAGGGTGACGTAAAACTATACAGGAATTTTCCGCAAGACGGGTTTGGAAAAGTGGCTGGAAATATACAGGGTGTCTCAGAAGTAACGTACGCCCTTCTAGCATCTGGTAGGAAAAAAAATTCTGAGACGAAAAGTCCTCAGTCATTTTTTGATCAGACGCATAGATAATTAATTATGAATTAAAATAAATAGCCGATCAGGTGCGCGCTACAGCGGCGTAAAGGGAAGGGATAGGGGAATGCGTTGAATTGCATGCGGCTGAAAATAGGTGCGGAGAAAAAATTCCGAAAGTATGTGTGTGTGTGTCCCCTATTCCTCCCCTCTACGCTGCCTTTCCGGTGTAACGCGCACCTGATTGGCTATTTATTTTAATTCCTAATTAATTATCTATGCGTCTGATCAAAAA
Source organism: Ophion obscuratus (assembly GCA_964007375.1). Taxonomy (NCBI): domain Eukaryota; kingdom Metazoa; phylum Arthropoda; class Insecta; order Hymenoptera; family Ichneumonidae; genus Ophion; species Ophion obscuratus. Next base: position 44,790,527 of record OZ023320.1, read on the forward strand.
ATGACTGAGTACTTTACGTCTCAGAATTTTTTTTCCTACCAGATGCCAGAAGGGCGTATGTTACTTCTGGGACGCCCTGTATAGGAAGGAGTATGAGGCGGTTCAGTTTTTATTTCCTACGTCCGTTGTCAATTCGCCGAGGAGATATAGAGGAATTTCTCGATTTGTTGGGAGCTGCTCTTATTACAAGAAACTTTTCACGAAGTTGTTTGGGTTTCTGGAAACTCCTATTAGTATAAATAATTTTTTCGTGATTTTGCTTGGATTTGTTCGGCTTGTTGGAAACCTCTATTGTTATAAATAATTATTCACCGATTTGTTTGGGTTTTTGAAAACTCCTGCTGTTATAAATAATTTATGACGAAAGTGCTTTTCGGAAAATAAAACTTTTGTCGCTCAAATGACATTGCTTTGTCATGTGTATGGAATAGGATATTTTGAAAATTCCTCACGAATTTCTCTAGCTGTGTCGTGCAGGTCATAAACAATTTTGTTTTTTTATCGTTCGTGGTCATTTCACGCAAAAATACCGACGCCCCCAAAACTCCCGCACCGCCACTTTGTTGAGGATTTTTTACAAAATTTTATGCTCTGCCAAATAAGTGTGGTCACGACTTTTAAATAAAGTTCGAATTTTTTTTAAAGAAAAACAAACTCTCAAGGTTATAGCTTTTTTGGGCTTCTCCAGTAGGGTTACCCGTTTAAAAAATTCAAATAATTCCACGCTGTTGAATTTCTCCTCGTTGGAATGCACCGAAAGTTCTCGTTTTGTTTTTTTTTTCCATTTTTTCTTATCACCCAAAACATTTGTTCCACATTTAGATCTAAGGACCCCAAGTCCTACGATCTAAAAAAATTGATTCCTAATCATAAATCCTAAAAAATACCTTTGATTAATTTCCGTAGCGCGGAAAACTGGCAGAAAATGTTTGATAACCCAACTTAAGGGGGGAGGTACCTATAAGCGGGGAAAAAATTGCTGATTTTCATGATCTTTTTTTATAGAAAAGATTTCGTTCCTATTTTTGAGTCTTAGTGTATGTTTTATTGCTACTTTTGGCTGTTACATACTAATTTTTTTGTTAATCTTTAAAAAATGGCGGGCCTATAGCACGGTCTTTTAGATTGCGTTTACAAAACTGGCGTGACGCATAGCTGAAAAACTAATCGACCGATTCTGGTGAATTTTGGTATAAATCTTTCTAACCTCACTGTCTAAAAAATGATCCTCAATGTTGTTGAAAACAAATTTTTTTTTTAATGTAACCATTTCTTGCTGATAATCGTATGTTTTTGTTTCAAAGCGTACAATTTCATCGATTATCAGCATTTCGCACTTTTTCTTGGTTCATATTGTGCATACGAGTGTTGATGAAAGAAAAATCTTGTTCGGTTTTTTTTTTCAGATTAATCCCGCCGACGCTACGTGTCACGCCGTCGGACAACATCCATCGCGACCGGTTTAGAAGACCGTGCCGCACCACCGCCATTTTTGAAGATTAATACATTTTTTTTTAATACCATGCAGCAGCCAAAAGTAGTAATACCCTAAATATCAAAAATCGTGAAGAAATCTGTCCTTTAAAAAAGATCATGAAAATCAGCAATTTTTTTCCTTGCCTAAAGGCTTATAGTACAGTCGTGCTGTATATTGGAATCGGAAAAAATTAGAAGAAGGCTAGTTTTTTGACAGGTGATTTTGTAGGTGGCACGGGTGCTAAAACCAAGTTTGCTTAAAAATCGGGAGATAGGGTTTTTTTTTTCAGGGGATGGGGGTGGATTAATGCCAAACTACAACCCCCACGAGGTCGGCGCCGGGAGACAAAATGTTCAGAAAAATCCGGGTTTTATTTTTGTCCATAGCGCCGAAGTCGTGGAAGTTCATTTTGGGGGTGAAAAAGTGGGGTGAAATTTTGAAAAATCAGTTTTCATTCGATAACTCTTTAGGACAAATTCATACAATTTTTGTTCAAATGGAAACGTTGTAGCCCTTGAAAAGACGCGTCGATCGAGTATTCGATCAACCCTCTCCAATAATATCTTCACCCCCAAAAGAATTGTTGAAGAATTAACAAAAACATTGTTTATTGAATAACTCAAAAACAATCGATTTTTCGGGGATGGTTCAAATGTACGAAATGTAGAGAATAATTTTCTCTATATTTTCGTTCCTATGCACAACTTTTGAATTTTGCTTTTTCGAACCCCTCGCAGGGGTTGAAAATTCAAAATAAAATTCTGCGAAAACTATTGACCGACACTAAAGAGATACGAGTTTGGCGCTGTGGACAAAAATGTACCCGAGGGTTCAAGGTACAAATTCTTCCACGGCGGCAAATTCGTGCCGTCAATAGTTTTCCCAGAATTTCATTTTGAATGTTCGACCCCCGAGAGGGGTTGGAAAATCAAAATTCAAGGGTGGTCCATAGCAACGAAAATATGGAGAAAATTATTCTCTACATTTCGTACATTTGAACCATACTCGAAAAACCGATCGTTTTTGAGTTATTCAATAAACTATTTTTTTCTGGTTGGTTTTTTAATCATTTTTTGGGGGTGAAGATATTATCGGAGAGTGATGATCGAATACTCGATCGACGCGTCTTTTCAAGGGCTACAACGTTCCCATTTGAACAAAAAACGTACGATTTTTTTCTAAAGAGTTATTGAATTAAAACCGATTTTTCAAAATTTCACCCCACTTTTTCACCCTCAAAATGAACTTCCACGACTTCGGCGCTGTGGACAAAACTAAAGCGCGGATTTTTCTGAACATTTTGTCTCACGGCGCCAACCTCGTAAGGGTTGTAGTTTGGCATTAATCCACCCCCATCTCCTTTCATCCCCTAAAAAAGAACCCTACACCCCGATTTTTAGGCAAACTTGGATTTAGCACCCGCGGCACCTACAAAATCACCTGTCAAAATACTAGCCTTCTTCTAATTTTCTTCGATTCCGGGTTTTTTTCAGCGACAGCACGACTGTACTATTAACAAAAATGTCGAAATTTGTTTCCACTGCGTCTCCGTTCGTTAATTCGCCGCTTGAGTACTCGAGTTTGGGGTCGAGAAGGCTCGAGGTTAATTCGCGAATAGTGCGCTTACACCGGTGGCTACAAGTGAGATACGTACGAGAGAACGATACGATGGGGGAGACGAATGGCGCATCGCGTTACAAATGAAACATCCGGGAGTTGATTCAACACACAGGACGAATTAACGCACGATGAAACTTCCATTAGGACTCTGATGGACGCCGGTGAATCGAGTTAGAAGGCGTATCACACGCGTAATGGGGATTATTCATCTCGAATTGTTGCTGGCTCACAATCATACGGGCTAAATTATACATACGATGCCGCGCGTACTCTCGTTCGTAATTAGTCCAGTCGGAATAGACATGAGACCTATTCAAAGACACAAGAGAAGCGCCCATTTTTTAAGGGTTTTTCGCACCAACAGGAACATGACCTCAGGTTTTCGTAAAAATCCTAGTTGCTTTTTGGCAATTAAAAATTATTATGAATTTAAAAGTCGATTAAATTTTTTTTGAATGCGTTTTATCGAAAAATGCTTCTGACAAAAGTTGTGCGTCATGATGTCCGCTACAAAATAGGTCCTATGCAAAAATAACCTAACATTGTTAGTTAAGCAGTTAATTGCAATTGAAAAAAAAACTCATTTTGATTTTTGCGTTATTGGTTATTATCGGCGTTATGGGTTATTTATCAACATATCATTTCAAAAGTCATCCATCATTTAGGAAAAACCCTCCTCAAGAGATACGTGCAAGATTTATTGGTCTAGGTTATGTAGATAAGCAACAATCTTCGATCTACGAAAATCCGGATTTTTCAAATTCCCATCTCGCGGCGAATTAATTGCCGAAATGTTGTTCAGCGTTGGCTGCGCGAAAAAAAAGATGGTCAAGCAACTCGGAGTTTCATAATTATAGTAGACCGCAGCCGCCCATTTAGTTGTCGCTTATCGAGTGACCGACTTCCATAAATTAGAGCGAAACCGTGCGTTACGCACTTGACGCCGGTTCACTTGTCTTCGGACGCTTATACAGGCTGTGCCATTCGTGGTCGCACAACGAAATATCTCGAGACGAATGCATTTTGGGAAAAAATGCTTTAAGGGGTTACCCCCACTTGCGATTTTGAAAAAATCGATTTTTTTTTATTGCATTTTTTTGAAGTATAAGTATCTGAGAATATGTCCTGAAAATTTCAAGTCGATCCGAACAAAGATGACTGAGATATGAGCGTTGAAAGAGAAGAATCCGTTGTGTAAACAACCGGAAATTGAAACTTTAAACGCGTTTTTCTCAAAATGGCATTTCTGAAGTCGGTGACCAAGATTACTCGAACACTAATGAACCGATCTTCTTGAAATTTTGCAGGCTTATTTAATACATAAAAATGTAGTCTTTAATCGTTCGATTTTTTTTTCGAAAAAAATGGCCGTTTTATAGCCAAAAAACGGCCGTTTTTTTTCGTTAAAATCGAACCATTAACTTTGACTGTCCGCCATTTTGTGAAAAATGACTATTTTTTAAAATCCTTCGATTAAAGACTAGTTTATACTTATATTTGACTAAATCCATCCGCATTTTTTTTTCAGATGATCCACTTCGCCGCAATGTTGGTCACCGCAAACTGTGTATATAAAAACATTATTTCATTGACGGCCATTTGCCACTAAACAATGTAATATTTTTCAATAAAAAAATTACTGAAAGTTCTTCAAGATGTGTTCTTTAAGATGGTATATTGATCGATTAAAAAAGTTTTGTAGTTTTCTTTTAAAAAATTCATGAAAAAGGCCTTTTTTTGCGCTACAAGTGGGGGGTAACGCCTTAAACGAAAGTTTCACAGTTTCGAGCAACGAAAATTATGGATTTAGATATTTTTTGTTTGGTGGCAATTTTAAAGCTTTTGCAAGGTCAATTCAAGTTTTTCAAATGGAAACGAATACCTTCATTTTTTAATTATTTACTGCGAAAAAAAACGTGATGTTGGTCTGGAACTTTTTTTCATTTGACTTCAATTTTTCGAGATATTTTTTATTCGTTGTACAGATATATTGGGTATCTATTCAGTTAAATGTTTAAAATATCTCGGAAGATTGAAGTCAAATGGAAAAAAGGTTCATACAGAAGTTACGTATTTTATTATGCAAAAAATGATTCTGAAATTTAAACTATTCGTTCCGATTTGAAAAACGAAAATAGACCTTGATATAACCTTGAAAATTCCTACCAAACAAAAAGTAACCAACGCCGTCATTTCTGCTCGTCCAAACTGTGAAACTTTTGTTAGAAATATTTTTTCCTAAAATGCATTCTTTTCGGGATATTTCGTTGTGCCAACTCAAATGGTACACCCTGTATATAATAAAAAACGAACCTATAATCGCTGTCATTTTTTCACCGCGCTCTTTTTCACCATATCCGAGGGACAACGTCCTCAACGCATGGGAAACCACTCGAAATTAACAATCTTACAGTTCTTCAACGAGACCGCGGAGTTTTTTCAAATTTTTAATTCAAGCGTGAAAAAAAAGAGGTACTAATGCATCAAATTTTCATCGCCGGGGTAGCATTTTCAGACATCTATGCATTCTCAAAATTCACGTTGAAAAACTCGAAGTATTATCATCATTCGAGACACAGTTTATTATGCGAAATCTAATTTCCAAAAATTTGCATGTTTAACTTCTTTTTTCGATGACACTTGTGGCTGGATCAGTCGAATTTTTATTTTGCATTTGCGCGTAGACACGCGGTTGCGCAATAATCCTGTATTTTCGGATCAAATTATTTTCCACTCTCTAGGCTTCGTCAATTAATTATACAATGTTGCCTACGTTCAATCCGTGTCGCGTCAAAGGGTCACTGATGAGCGATTTAAATGCAAATTGCATTGATCGATGTTACAAAAATGTCGGAAGGCCGGAGTAAAAAATGAAACAGCTCGAACATTACGGATCGCAATATCAATAATAACGAATCACATTGAATCGTTTTTATTCCAGACATCACGAGAAATTATTGAAAAAATTCAAATTTCAATGAATTCTCAATTTAGACTCAATTACGAATCGTATTACGTATAATTATACTCGAAAATTTAATTTTACCCTCTGATAATATTGATTCGTTTCGCGAGTAACCAGTTTATCGAGAGACTTTGATATCGGCTCAAACTTGTTTCCAAAAGTAGCTATGAGCTAAACATAGAGAAGGCAAGGATAAAGCAAAAAGACCCGTACCTGGCTGAGTAAAATTTCGAGATCAAGTGATTTCAATATGTGATAATGTGAATGACAGAACCGTGGCGGAAACACGTGTCTCGAGTGAGAAAATAATATCGATTTTTTTACATAACGATGTAATTTTTGGTAAAGTTTAACATCGTTTCAGATCACTTGAGTTGCTGATATTTATTGGAGACAGGTAGGTAAACACAATAAAAGTACTAATTATTAATATAATAAGAACGGTTTGTCAGAAATTTTCAAGGTCATTGCGTGATTGTTTTGTTAATTCGTAAACCGTCTAATGGGGCAAGATGAATACGAGCTATCGCAAATCCGGAATATTTTACAACGTACCATTATTTACGTTAGAAAGGGTGAAACGAAACTAGCAAAGCATTTGGTTCCCCTTCAACCGGTGTTTCTACCAGGGGAAGAAAAAGAACTTACAAATGATTAAAATGATATGGAAGCAGATTGGCTTATCAAATTGTTGGTATTGAGAATAAAACCACTTTTATATGCGAGAGATGCCAATAATTCGTGTCCCATCATTCTCCCAGCGTTGCTTCATCTTGTCCAACATACGGGATAAGATAGGAAAAATAAAGGTTTAATTAAAATATATATTGTATGGTACAAATGAGAAAGAATGATTTTTTTGCTTCCAAAATTAAAAGATTGATAAGTTGAAAAAATAATTAAAGTTTGATTTTAGCATACATAAATAATTGAAGTTTGATTTTAGCTAACAAAATTAAAAGATTGATTAGTTGAAAGAATAATTAAAGTTGACCGACTCATATACGAGGGTGGGGTGAAAAGTTTCCGGCCTGACCAAGAGATGGTGCCACTAGGTGTAGTTTTGGAGCGGCGTCCTACAGTACCATTCCTACCGAGCTTGCATGTACAGTTTCAGCCCAATCGCTACGTTAGTTTGCGTTTGAGAGCACATTGCGCGAGACGCTTCCGTTGTTTTCGTAAAAATGGAAAAATTGGGGAAAAACGTGCTGTCATCAAACACTTCCATTTGAAAGGTTTTACACCAAAACAAATAAAAGAAGAGATGGATTCAACACTAGGAGACTCCTCCCCATCATATTCAACTATTAAGCAGTGGGTTTCTGAATTTAAAATGGGTCGTGTGAGCACCTCTGACAAGCCTCGCTCAGGACGGCCCGTTGAAGTCACAACTTCAGAGATGATTGAAAAAATCCATAAAATAGTGTTGGAAGACCGCAGGTTGAAAGTGCATGAGATAGCTGAGACCTGTAGGATGTCAGCTGAACGTGTGCGAAATATTTTGCACAACCATTTAAACATGGAAATGCTGTTTGCAAGGTGGGTGCCGCGTTTGCTAACGCTCGACCAACAACTGCTTCGAAAAACCATTTCTACCGACAATTTGGCGCTGTATAGGCGTAATCCAAACGAATTTTTGCGTCGATTCATAACTGTTGATGAGACAAGGATCCACCACTACACTCCTGAAAATAAAGAACAGTCAAAACAGTGGGTTGGAAAAGGGGAACCAACCCCAAAGAAGGCAAAGACAATGTTATCGGCGAACAAGGTTATGGCTACTGTTTTTTGGGATGCGAGAGGAATTATATACATTGATTACCTTGAAAAGGGTAAGACTATCACTGGTCAATACTACGCAGAGTTATTGCAACGTTTGAAGCACGAGGTGCAAATTAAACGACCTCATTTGGCGAAGAAAAAAGTTTTGTTTCATCACGATAACGCACCAGCGCATTCGTCGATTGTTGCCATGTACAAAATCCACGAATTGAAGTTTGAATTGATGCCGCATCCTCCCTACTCTCCAGACTTAGCCCCCAGCGACTATTACCTGTTTCCTAACCTCAAAAAATGGCTTGGCGGAAAAAGATTTAAGAGCAACGAAGAAGTTATCGAAGCTGTAAATCAGTATTTTGAGGAGCTTGACGAATCTACGTTTAAAACTGGTATAACTAAATTAGAACACGGTTATGAGAAATGTATCAGTGTTGATGGAGATTATGTTGAAAAATAAAGCAAAAAAAATGTTTAAAGATCGTTTTTCTTGGTCAGGCCGGAAACTTTTCACCCCACCCTCATATGTATTGTTTTATTTGAACATGAACTTGGCGTTATCATTTTGCCCCTACTTCCCCCAATTAGGCCCTATTCGATCAAGGGCCCGCTTGATTAAGGGCCTGATTAGCTGTTCCTCTTCATCTACTCGAGTCTTTTTCAATTTAGCCACCCAACACTTGTCAGATGAGGCACAAAAAAGCATCTGATGATGAAGCCATCCGGACGGCGAAATCTCCAGCTCAGAATGCTTCTCGTTTATCGAGGCAAAATAGCACTCTGCTCGGCTTCGGGACGCGAGTTATTCATAAGCTGAGAAAAAGACAGGCGAAAATCTTTGGGAAGGCTAAGCTCGCGTATTTCTGGCGGATTTCCAACGTGCGCCAGACGAGTCTCCGAGAGATGAAAATCGTGTCTGCGCTCTCTTTTGAGGCTCTCGCCTCGAATGTAGAATATGTCCGAATGATATCGGGACAGGAATGTCTCGCGGGCGAAGTGCATGTGCGACGAAGTCGCGGGTGATTCAGAAACTCGTGAACAGGGCAGAGGAAAGACAGTGACGAAGTGCCAGAAACACAAAGTACGAAGAGCGTCCAAAGACGAGACTTCCGGCGGATATTAGTCGATTTGGATCTTCCAATGTACGTACCAGGCCCCCCGAGCCCAATGCCCCTTGGTAAATTTATCCAAATGGAATGCGATTTTATTTGACGATGGGCCAATGTGGCTCCGGCTGCAGGGAACAAAAGGGTTTGCACCTGGACCTCAGAATGGTTGGAGACATCCACCTTTCAGATACCCTTTCGTACGTCATCGAGTGGACTGTGGCAACTAAGGTTTGGGAACTAGGTATCGATGGCAACGTCAGCCATCTCGTGTCACAGCATCCAGATTCCAGAATAATTGTCACATCTAGCCATCCGAATTGGCATTTGCTAACGACATTGCTGATCCTCTGTTTATCCTGAGCAGTCGAAAATAAAAATTGCCGGAGCCTGAATTAGAAGGTCCGAAAAATCTTTTTTTTTTATTCATTGCTTAAATCGAAAGATAAACTATCGAAGAATATATTTATAAAGTTACTATTGAGTCCTATTGAGAACTTTGAAGCGCGTTTTCTCCAGCTTTCATTTTCACGATTTTTCCAAATTGCCGGGCGTGATAGCAAAAAAAAAACTAAACGACCTATTGAATGAAACCAAAGTTTATTTTCTTCAGTATGAAAATCTCTTCTAAGTGAATTAAAAAAGTCGTTGAAAAAGCATTTTTAAATAATCTTTACAGCACGTATAGCAGTGTTTTTTTAGCACATTTTTTTCAAACCTGAGAAAAGTTATTATTTCACGATTTTTGCAGCTTTTTCTCAATTCACCCAGAAAAAATTAATCTGACGATTGAAAATTTTATTGGTTTTTTTTTTCGGTCAAGAAACACGAATTGCATCTTTCCCGCCGATTGGGAACTGCAGTGGCAAGACGCACATGGAATAGTCTGATAAATTTGCAGTCATTTATTGTTTCATGTTGAAACATTTTTTTAATGCATTTCAAATATACATGAAAAGATACCTCAATGTTGACTGGGCTCACTTGGTTTTCCCTTCGAAACAAATCCGTTCATGACGATGAAAACTTCAATTTTTTTTACATAATTTGCATCCTTGCAGGGTTTAGAACATGTGGGTTTGTTTGTTTGGGTTGTCAAAAGCCAATATTGAATACGATCTTTTATAACGTCAAACTTTAAATGCGTTTTTTCTGGAAACAGTATTTTTCAGCGCACGGGACACTACAGCTTCAAGGGATAAACCGATTCACATGAACCGCTGCGCAATTGGAGGGGACTTCAATCTGCGGGGCCATCAGAAAGCGATGTGAAAAATTGATTTAGAAAAAGAAAATCGTCCGTTAACGCAAAAAACGGTTTTTTGCGGGAAACAAAAAATGATAATATCCCCGAAATTAAATCTCGTTTAATCATTTTTAAATCCTTTTTTTTTTATTCAGTTTAACTGACAAGGCCCTATATTCGCCATATTCGATTTTTAAATAAATAAAATTTGAATTTGCTCTTCACTGATAGAAGAATAAAATACTTTGAAACCCAATTACAAAAGAATTTATGTTAGGCAAAAAAAATTTCCGAAGCTCACGTGTTTGTCATGCCTCTCGATGGTAACCTCCAGTTAACTCTGTATCCTGGGTAATGAGGCTACGCAAGGATCACGCGTTGCTGAGGTTGGTTACGTAGGTAAAGGAGTTACGTGGGTTTCGAAGCCAAAAAAGCATATTTTCTCTATTAAAAAAAAATATTATATAATATACAAGTTATTTTATTCAAAATGTTGAGCACATAAAAGAGCAATATTTCAACAATATTTGAAAAAAAATTCATCCAAAAATTTGGGAAATTCAGCCCTTGGGACATGGTTTCCGGAGACCTGTAAAAAAAATAGTCCTCGTAATGGTCAGGATAACTCATGATAGCTTCATCTGAAATTAAAAACCCAAATTTTTCCTGTATAGTTTTCTGATAGGTTAGCTCGTGATTGGACGAAGGATTAAAAAAAAATTGAAATTTGAATTTTTGACATAGTTGTATGCAAAATAGTTCAATTTTTGGTACAATATACACTACGTATAGTCTTGTAAAGTTAGTTGTAATCGAAAAAAAACCTTCGTTCAATCACTAGTCGATGCTATTTTGAAGAAGTGCGCAAAATTTTAATAAGATCGGTGCTTTCGTTTTTGCAAAATCGTGTCCACGGCCGGTCTTTCCCAACGGGGGGAATTCCCAAAGGCTCTCTCTCCTAGACTTTCCCTCCGATTGACTCAAGGGGTTACTCCCACTTGCGATGTTGAAAAAATCGATTTTTTTTATTGCATTTTTTCGAAGTATAAGTAACTGAGAATATGTCCTGAAAATTTCAAGTCGATCCGAACAAAATTGACTGAGATATGAGCGTTGAAAGACAAGAATCCGTTGTGTAAACGACCGGAAATTGAAACTTTAAACGCGTTTTTCTCAAAATGGCATTTCTGAAGTCGGTGACCAAGATTACTCGAACACTAATGAACCGATCTTCTTGAAATTTCGCAGGCTTATTTAATACATAAAAATGTAGTGTTTAATCATTTGATTTTTTTTTCGAAAAAAATGGCCGTTTTATAGCCACAAAACGGCCGTTTTTTTCGTTAAAATCGAACCATTGACTTTGACTGTCCGCCATTTTGTGAAAAATGAATATTTTTTAAAATCCTTCGATTAAAGACTAGTTTATACTTATATTTGACTAAATCCATCCGCATTTTTTTTTCAGATGATTCACTTCGCCGCAATGTTGGTCACCGCAAACCGTGTATGTAAAAACATTATTTCATTGACGGCCATTTGCCACTAAACAATGTAATATTTTTCAATAAAAAATTACTGAAAGTTCTTCAAGATGTGTTCTTTAAGATGGTATCCGATACCGATACCGATACCGATCGATTAAAAAAGTTTTGTAGTTTTCTTTTAAAAAATTCATGAAAAAGGCCTTTTTTTGCGCTACAAGTGGGGGTAACGCCTTAAAACTTTGGGAGAATATTCTACACATATTGTACTATCAGATAATAAAATAAAATTTTTTTTTTTTACATTTTCAAGCTCACGTAAGCCCTTAAAAAGTGAAACTTGTGTCATCCTTGTGACTTGAGTGACATTCATCGATCTGGATATTGTCATGTAGTTGGAAGCAAGTTGGAAAGCAAAAGGGAATACTTTCACCTGTAGGTTCGCCCTTTAAGGCGAACGTGCACTCGGTCCATTCGATACTTCCGAATTTCAGCGGGACCGCCCAAAAGCTTGATGGGAGGAGGGACGGAGGGGTGAGCAAGTGCCTGAACCCTCAATGGGCAATATACATGTGTACACAAAGCACCTTGGACAAAAGATGAACATTTCGGAGTACCTCACTCTACTCGGCGAAGAGAGAAGCTGGAGAGCGAGAGAGGGAGGGGAGGAAGGGAGAAGGAGACAATTGTCCTTGTTTCAGAGATTGTATGGACTTTGATAACAAGGGAACGGCAAGTTTGCTAAGTTTGGGAAGAGCCCAACTCTGCAAGCGACAACTACTTGCGTGTATATTGGTACAGAGAACTAAGGACCATCTTTATAATACAGGGTGATTCACTAGAAGTTAGTCACTCGAGAGCACATATGAATATCGATTCACGATGGAAAAATCAAAAACAAAATTAGAATGGTTCATCAATGTCCACATTTTGGTGGCCTTGGATTTTTTCAATCGGCGATATCAACCTCATTTCAAGGTCGTATCCAATTTTTCAAAAGGAACCCTCTCTTTTTACATTGGCCTCAAATGTAGAGCACAAAAAAAACTAAACCAATCACTCACAATATCATGACCTTGGAATGACCTTGAAATGTAAAAAAATTGACATACGGTAATTATATCAAGGCAAGCAGATAAGCGATGGTTTCAGACGCAAATTAAGTTTTTATTGCACGAGATGTTCAAAAATGTGTTCATTAACCGCGATACACTTTACGATCTGAATTCTGAATGATGATGATGATCTGATTCTAACGTCTCGTTAGAAATCGCTCGACAAGCGTGGTTTAGCCGTTCCTTCATATCTTCCCGAGTCACGAGGTTATTTATTGTTACCATTAATTAATATTAAGTGTTGTCGAAATACGGCAATTTCGCGGATATTGAGGTTGGCAGCAATGCTCTTCATTCGGCAGCCAATACTCGTCATCTTTTATCAAACCTTGAGGGAGACTTTGTCCTTGAAATTTTCAAAAAGATGTCAGCGGCTCAACATGAGCAGCTAGAAGAAGAGGAGGGATGCCTCTATGGACCAGGCATTGCCGATTAGCGGTAATTATAAACACATTTGTGTAAACACATTGCAAAACTTTAAACGCGTTTTTCTCGAAAACACGTTTTTAAAAATGGCTGACATTCTCCTGACCGCTGTAATTAACATATCGGCCTGAAATTTGGAGAGCATACTCAGAAAATATGTCTTCACGGAATGACGGATCGTTTTTTCGATAGATACAGTTTGCATTTATTATTTATCTTTTTATGCGAAAAAAAACGCGAAAATTCGATTTTTTTTAAATTGCCGCCATTTTCCGAAATTTGTACTAAACGAAAAACCCATCCGTCATTCCATGACCAAAGGGTCACAGATTGATAATATGCTTTGAATTTGTGGTTCAGATCAACAAAGAGAGGGCAGCGATGTCAGCCGTTTACCTCCCGCGATTTAAGGACCTGTTTTCGCAGAGCTGCAACGACCGCCATTTAGGTTTTTTTTTCAAAAAAAAAAAAAATTTTTTTAACGTTCTGTATATCATGAATAAAGCAAGAAAAAAACCGCACTCAAAAAGCTTTACTCGTTTCCTTTAAAAAAAATAAAATGTAAACACCTGAAATATGGCACTGCAAGGACAAAGTCTCCCTTAATGGTTCAATATTGAATATTTATGGTTTACGATGGGCAAGATGGGCTTTTTCTTTAAATGTTCAGAAAGGCGCTAATCCGTTGTTAAAAATTATGTTAGAAAAATTTCATACATTGCACTATTTTTTGTCTTTGACCAAGAAAAACGATGTTTAAAATTTTTTTTTGCTTTATTTTTCAACATAATCTCCATCAACACTGACACATTTCTCATAACGGTGTTCTAATTTAGTCATACCAGTTTTAAATGTAGATTCGTCAAGCTCCTCAAAATACTGATTTACAGCTTCGATAACTTCTTCGTTGCTCTTAAATCTTTTTCCGCCAAGCCATTTTTTGAGGTTAGGAAACAGGTAATAGTCACTGGGGGCTAAGTCTGGAGAGTAGGGAGGATGCGGCATCAATTCAAACTTCAATTCGTGGATTTTGGACATGGCAACAATCGACGAATGCGCTGGTGCGTTATCGTGATGAAGCAAAACTTTTTTCTTCGCCAAATGAGGTCGTTTAATTTGCACCTCGTGCTTCAAACGTTGCAATAACTCTGCGTAGTATTGACCAGTGATAGTCTTACCCTTTTCAAGGTAATCAATGTATATAATTCCTCTCGCATCCTAAAAAAGAGTAGCCATAACCTTGTTTGCCGATAAAATTGTTTTTGCCTTCTTTGGGGTTGGTTCCCCTTTTCCAACCCACTGTTTTGACTGTTCTTTATTTTCAGGAGTGTAGTGGTGGACCCATGTCTCATCAACAGTTATGAATCGACGCAAAAATTCGTTTGGATTACGCCTATACAGCGCCAAATTGTCGGTAGAAATGGTTTTTCGAAGCAGTTTTTGGTCGTTAGCAAACGCGGCACTCACCTTGCACACAGCTTTTCCATGTTCAAATGGTTGTGCAAAATAAGGAACTAAATGCTTTACTAGTTTCATTCCACTCTTTCTAACGTAAATATAGTGGTACGTTTTAAAATATTCCGGGTTTGCGATAGCTCGTATTGATCTTGCGCCATTAGACGGTTTACGAATTAAGGGGTTACCCCCACTTGCGATTTTGAAAAACTCGATTTTTTTTATTGCATTTTTTTGAAGTATAAGTATCTGAGAATATATCCTGAAAATTTCAAGTCGATCCGAACAAAATTGACTAAGATATGAGCGTAGAAAGAGAAGAATCCGTTGTTCAAACGACCGGAAATTGAAACTTTAAACGCGTTTTTCTCAAAATGACATTTCTAAAGTCGGTGACCAAGATTACTCGAACACTAATGAACCGATCTTCTTGAAATTTTGCAGTCTTATTTAATACATAAAAATGTAGTCTTTAATCGTTCAATTTTTTTTTTCGTTAAAATCGAACCATTAAATTTGACTGTCCGCCATTTTGTGAAAAATGAATATTTTTTAAAATCCTTCGATTAAAAACTAGTTTATACTTATATTTGACTAAATCCATTCGCATTTTTTTTTCAGATGATCCACTTCGCCGCAATGTTGGTCACCGCAAACCGTGTATATAAAAACATTATTTCATTGACGGCCACATGCCACTAAACAATGTAATATTTTTCAATAAAAAAATTACTGAAAGTTCTTCAAAATGGTATATTGATCGATTAAAAAAGTTTTGTAGTTTTCTTTAAAAAAATTCATGAAAAAGGCCTTTTTTGCGCTACAAGTGGGGGTAACGCCTTAACCAAAAATCACGCAATAACCTTGAAAATGTTTGACAAACCGTTCTTATTATATTAACAATTAGTACTTTCATTGTGTTTACCTACCTGTCTCTAATCAGTATCAGCAACTCAAATAAACTGGACCATGTTAAACCAAAAATTACGTCGTTTACCAAAAATTTACCAAAAATTACTTCGTTTTGTCAAAAAATCGATATTGTTTTCTCACTCGAGACTCGTGCTTCCGCCACAGTTGATACTTTCACACTCATTCACCTCGTCGCCACCCCTGAGGACTCCAACGGGAGCACTGTGTTCGCACGCACTGTTTAGTGGCTAGGCTTATGATTCATCTTACCCCGCGTGTTCGGTTTGCCCAGAGTTTCCCTACCGATATAAATGGCCCCATATTCTTGTGATTCTCTGGTCCACAGAACTTTTACTCAAGTGTCTGCACGAAGGTCTCGGAATTATCGGCCTTTCGCTGCCTGGTTGATTGCGCCAGCTGGTTACACGGCTAAGCGGTCACCCCTCCGAGTATCGGCCATGCACAACGCTGCTTAACTCGACGGACCGCTGGAGCCAAACTCCGAACGCCCAACCCACCAGTGCCGGGTCTATGTTGCTAGATATATGTATGTGAATATCTATGCAATGTGAATCGAGAGCACTGAAATGCAGAGAATTGCAGGATGGGTCAAAGTCTGGACCGCACGAACGTTCAACGACCGTGACGGCAGTGCGGAATTCGAATTGGCTCGTCGGAAATTCTGGAAATTCTGGACATGCTATGTCGCAAATGGATTTTCGTCTACACGGATTGTGAGATAGGAAGTTTAATTGCCTCGTACTCCAAGTCGTAATTTATCCCTCGGATGAACCTTTCCGCTTGCGTAACTTTTTTCTATTTCCTACGGCTGCGGTGTCCGCTCGAAAAAAAAATTGCAGAATCTTCATTCGATATTGTGTGGCCCAAAATTTTAAATGCCGGATTGAAAACTCGGGAATGAAATATTTTGGAGTACTTTAAAATTCGGAGATTTTTTTAATACATTTATTCATTTGTTGTTAACAAATAATTAAAAAAAAATCGTTGCAAAGTGATCTTGTTTTCCCACAGCGGGCCATTTTCGTAATTTTCAGAAAATTCAAAAAAAAAAATCTCCGGTTATAGAAAAGGTTTATTATAATAGTGAAAAATAAAAGAAGGTACATTCTTTTATTTTTAATTTCGGATGAGCGTACTTGCCAGAACCACGTACACCGATTAGCATGCAGCAACGACGGCTTTCAAGCATTCAAGTCTTTCAAGCATAATAACTTGACTGTTTGTGAATATTTTTCAATTTCTAAAAAATCTCAAACTTGACAAGACCTCGTCATCCCTACTCTAGTCAGAAAAAATATTGAAAATCGATCGGTTTTTTTCGGCCCCAAGTCTGCACAAACTCGATAAAGGTGCTCGATCGAATTTAGGTCACCTCGGAGGAGCGACGAAAACCTACGGGAACGTGTCACGTGGCGAACGGGCGGAACGGCGAAATTTTCACGTGCAAGAATTCTTCCACTCTAGATAGCACGAGCCGACGTGTCCAAAGAGCCATCGCTCGCTAGCACCGTGCCAAAAGTCTGTCATTTCTTGTTTCTCTATCCGAACGAAAATAATCCCCGCAAGCCTCCTCAACCGTTCTTTTTTCCTCTGCTCCGTTCGACGTGTACTTTATACGCGACCATCTCGCTACGTCAGTTCGTCGGGTGTCCCGATAGATTGGGGCTTCGATGAAAAACACCGAGGGGCAAAAACCGATTGAGGGTTTTTTTTTTCGAAATTTTCGTTAACGCGAGTTTTACTCAACGGAAAGAGAAAAATTTATGAATTTGAAGTTTACATTGTTGGAATGCTATGCACATTTTTTTTAGTTTTTCCCAATTTTTTTGATAAATTTTGACTACGAAAATCTAAAATTTCAATATATTTATGTTGAACATTTAAACTCAAACTTCAAAACAAGTTTGTTTAGGTTTAAGTTAAACAATTTAAACCCAAACAAATTGTTTGACTACGAAAATCTAAAATTTCAATTTTTTTTATATTGAAAATTTAAACCCAAACGTCAAAACAAGTTTTTTGGGTTTGTTTGGCTTTAAATTTTCTAACTTAAACCCCAACAAACTTGTTTTTTTAAATTATTTTTAACTTAAACCCAAACAAACTCGTTTTTAAGTTTGGGTTTCAATTTTCAGCATAAAAATATTGAAATTTTAAAGAGAATTCAGAGAAAAAATGTGTGAATTTGAAGTTTGCATCGTTGAAGTGCTATGCACATTTGTTTTAGTTTTTCCCAATTTTTTGATAGATTTTGACTACAAAAATCTAAAATTTCAATGTTTTTATTTAAAAAATTTAAACCCAAACTTCAAAACAAGTTTGTGTGGGTTTAAGTTAAACAATTTGAATCCAAACAAATTTGTTGACGACGAAAATTTAAAATTTCAATTTTTTTATATTAAAATTTAAACCCAAACTAAAAAACAAGTTTTTTGGGTTTAAATTTTTCTAACTTAAACCCAAACAAACTTGTTTTTTTTATTTTTAACTTGAACCCAAACAAACCTAAACAAACTCGCTTTTAAGTTGGGGTTTAAATTTTCAACATAAAAATATTGAAATTTTAGATTTTCGTAGTCAAATTTTTTGACAAATTTTAACTACGAAAATCTAAAACTTCAATGCTCGACTTTGAAATGAAAAATCAAATTTCAAAAACTTTCAAATTCAAAAGTTCCATTAACTTCGATCGCTATCTGACCCAATTTTTTGTTTTTTTCTTGCCGATGTGATGACAATAAACTGTGCCGAAAACTTGTTTTAATACAAGAAATGTTTTTTTTTTATAGAGAAAACTACACTCGCGAGAAAATTAAAAATCAAATAAAAAGTCAACTAACTGAATAAAAAATAAATAAAAAATAATATAAGAGCCCACACGAATCATTTTTGTTGGAAATAAAAAAAATTCTCCTCGATCTGAAATGTATTGTTTTTAATCGTTCCCGGAACTTGCGGTGCAATAATCGCGTCGAATTTTTCGATTTATTTATTGTCCCATTCAGGCAGGTCATACAGGAGAGAGATATATATCTAGTAAATACTCGACGAACGGAAAAGGATCCCCTTTTGTTCGGCGCTATCCACGCACCGGAAGTCGTGTCGCTGGGCAGCCGCTACCTGCCTTATGCCGTTCACCGACACATTTCCTGCCTCTGTATCCTCGTACGATTTTCTCTTCGCTTTTTCTTCTCTCGTGCGCGTGCTCTACTTCCTGCGATTCTGCATTTTTGTCACAACTATAACCGCAGAATTCTACTTCATAGTTTTTTTTAATTTTATATCAATGGGCATCTTTGTTGTCTCTGGGACTTTAGGAATTTTCAATAGGGACAAAAAGGTGACAATCTCCGGCAAAAAAGAGCCAAAGATTCGTTGAAGGTATAATTTGAAAA
Source organism: Ophion obscuratus (assembly GCA_964007375.1). Lineage (NCBI taxonomy): Eukaryota > Metazoa > Arthropoda > Insecta > Hymenoptera > Ichneumonidae > Ophion > Ophion obscuratus. The sequence goes on from OZ023320.1 coordinate 44,809,525, forward strand.
AAAAAAAAAAAAAAAAACTCCATTAAGATCTATTCAACTACTTTTTTTTACTCGCTAGGTCACTTCGAACACTTGTTTTTTTACGCTTTTACTATCCTTATGGATTCGCACGTCACTTTTTAAAAAATGGCGATAAAAATGTCTTCCCAGAAGAAAACGATAGTCCAGACACTAACCTCCAATTTGCCTGTAGACATTTTTTTTTTTTCGACTTGTTTCCGCGAACCTACTCGGCTTTTCGTAAAATAGTGTATTTTTCGAAAATGCATTGTAGCTCGAAAAAATAAAAAGGTAATTCAAAATAAAATATTTAAACGACAAAATGATCGATAGAAAGAATCTAAGGGATGAGAAATAATGAAAAAAAAACCAACCAAGTAGAACAACGCAATCAAATACAAAATTTGGTAAATTCAGCGACCAAAAATGCGAAGAATGTTCACCGCTAGTGGCGTTAATTAATCGACAGCTCAACGGACCGTAAAGAATTGAGATTGTCTTGCGTTTAATTATTATCTGGCGCGGATACTTTATTCTGTACTTTTGTAATAACGGCGAATATCCGTACTTCGGTGCAGACATTCTCGTTTGCCTCTGGGTGTTTTTTTGTGCTCGTTGATTACGATATCGCCCGCGCAGCCTACTGTCACACGCGTTCTCTCATACGTACACGAGAGCATCATAATATTCGGCTCTTCTCGCGCATCCGTTTAATTTACGAGCCGACAGATAAAATTTACGCTACGAACGAAATTGGATTTTTCAACCCGACTTTTTTCGCTCCGATCTTGTGCCTGTGTAAGCACATGGGACGAGAAATACACGAAATTTTAATTGATAAACGATTTATCGAATTCAAATCAGCCAAGGTACAAACAATGTCAATAAAAGAAATTATTATGTTCAACTCGTCGGAGATAAGCTTTTTAAAAACTTTCACCCCTTTATAAGGGTAGGTTTCGGAGAATTAAAATCTTTGACATTTTTTTGGAGGTTCCTTTCGTGCTCCGGTGCACACAATGCCAATAAAAAAATCACTATGTTCAACCCGCGGGGTGTAGGATTTTTTTTTTTTGAACATTCACTACCCCAGAAGGGTGCGTTCCGGAGAATAAAAATCGTTGGTATTTTTTTGGGCCTCCTTTCCGGTCAAGGTGCCAACAACGTCAATTAAAAAAATGATTATCTTAAACCAGCGGGAGGTGGCATTTTTCCAGCTTTCGCCCCCGCATGAGGGTGAATTCCGATGGTCGAAAACAAAGAAAAATTATTTGGCAATGTTTTTTAAGAAACTAGAGCGCAAACGTGCGCGAAATTATACATGATGGAAAAATTGAAAAAAATTATTAAATCATTTGTATCGCAACGTTGCAAACTTAAGACCTGTAATTTCATTGGCATCGGACACGCTAATTTTTCTAGATTCAATCACATCAACCGAATAATACATTTCGGACAAAGATCCGATTCAATTGGAAATAAAATAACCGCTGATGAATGCTAAACTTGGGTCAATTTTGTTTGAACCGAGCTCGTCCTTTTTCTAGCTCCGACTTCCCAAAAATCGCAGTTGACCCAAATATTGGAGCGGTCCAGTTTAGTCAAATGACGGTTACTGATTTTTTCTTACATGTACGTCGGAAAAATTCATACGAGGATTTATGGATTTATTCTGTAGATGGTATTTTTTTATAAAATATATATTTAAATGGCAAAATTATGCATTTTTATATTTTTATTACGTAATTAAGAAAAACTTTTGTGTCACTACCAACTTGAAAAAGTATAACATTATCGATGATTATTATGAACAAAAGTGCATCAGCGAATGTTTTATACAAGTCAGAATGAAATTTCGAGTCGTTTATAATTCTGCCTATTTATATTTATGTCACGAGATGGTTTATTATTTCCAATAATTAATATTATGGTTTGCCGAAACACGGCAACTTGGCAGGCGTTGGGTTGGCAGCACTGCGCTTCATTCGCCAGATAAGATTTGTAATCTTGGCTCTGGGTTTGAGACCTTGATGGTTCAATATTGAATATATATGGTTTACGATGGGCAAGATGGAGGTTTTTTTTTCTAAATGTTTGCAATGGTTCAGTTTGGGTTTATCCGTTGTTAGAAATCGTCTATCTTTGGTGCTAAATAGGCAAAAAAAAGTTACATCACTCGTAGCGTGAGTGCCTTGCCTATCGAACCGCACATAAAATTGGCTAAATTAAACTATTTTTTCATCTCTGGTGTTTTGGGGTGGAAAAATTTCCAAAAAATCGTGAAGTCTCAGTATAGTGTAGTAAATAGTATATATATATATATATATATATATATATATATATATATATATATATATATATATATATATATATATTAGACTGATTCAAAAAAAAAAAAAAATTCTGGATTCTCGTGCTATTGTTGGGTACTGATAAAACAAAATTTCTCTAAAAAGATGGGCGCGGTCACTCAATTTTTAGAGGTGGCTATCTCGACTTTTTTGTATTTGAATTTTTTTTAACGAACGTATTGCATTTAAACATAGTCATGGCTTCGGATTACGGATAAAAATCGGAAAAGTTTTGAGTTTGTTCTTTTACAAACATAACAGAGAAAAACTGACCATACGTCGAAGTGCACACGAAACGATGAAAGAAATTTTCGAACAATGGAAATGTGCTGAAATTCCAACGCGTCGATTGAATAACGCAATCTTGAAATCAATAAAACTCCATCTAGTCTGGAAACAACTTTTAAAAAATCGAGTTAAAAAGAATTTGCCGTTACAAATATCGAAGGAGCGTAAATTTAAGAGAGATTTGGACAAACTGTTCAACGTTGCACATTTTCTTTCTGCCCAAAATGTTAACGAACTTGAGAATGGCTGGGAAGAAATGTAAATGAGTTTGAAGATAATATAAGCGTAGCATTTTGAAAATGTAAATATACGATTTATGAATAAAAGCTTATAATTTAATTTTTCGTAAAAAGTGCAAAATGTTAATGCGTATAAATAAATCTACATGAATAACGAGAGTAGTATAGACGCCATTATTGATCTACCTGGATTTGAATTGTGAATATTGCACCCTTTTCAAATTGTTAGAGTTTATTTTTGTTACGAAAAAGCTGCTGGATGTGATTTTTATCCGTAATCCGAAGCCATGACTATGCTTAAATGCAATACGTTCGTTAAAAAAATTCAAATACAAAAAAGTCGAGATAGCCACCTCTAAAAATTGAGTGACCGCGCCCATCTTTTTAGAGAAATTTTGTTTTATCAGTGCCCAACAATAGCACGAGAATCCAGAAGGAAATTTTTTTTTTGAATCAGTCTAATATATATATATATATATTTAAATTCAATCTTGGAATGTGGCTACCCGAGTCGAAATTTTTAGCCTCCTCTGAACCCTCGCAGGACCTATTTCTTTTGTAATACATAAGCCGCCAGCCTCGGTTGAACCTACGAAACCTCATTTGTCGAGATCAGTGCCATGAAGAGACCTCCTCTTGGTCCAGGGTAGCCTCTGCTAGACCTCCCAAACCTTCTCTCGACCCCAGTTTCAGTGTAACGTGCAGAGCACAGGCCTCCTTAACCTGCTTTCAATCTCAAACTGTTGCCTCGACCCCACCTAACCTGCTTTCGGCCCAAATTCGATATCTCCTCCATCATCATTCCATTGTGGCCTGATCGGGAACCCGTTCGATGACGAAAATAATACGAAATTAATAAAAATACATCGTCCCCTTATCAAATTATTAATGCAATATTAATATGCGAAAACAATCAAATTTTCTTAATATCGATTTATTATTATTTTATAGGCAATTCATAAAAGAATGCTTGTATATACAGTCTTACTTCAATTCTATCGGATTAATGGGCGTTTTCCTGTCAGAAAAAATCTCACAGGAAAATTCTTAAAAAATGCCAGTCTATCCAGTATAAGCTTACGCGATGTTTTTCGTCCTTGACATTTCTTCTTAAACCCTCTCGTTCTTGAGTTACATTGCATTATCTAGAATTAGTCTTTTTTAGCAAAAAATGAAATAACATTGCGGAAAAAATCATACAACACTTTATAAAAACGCAAATGGAGTTCTTGCTACCCCGTTCAAGTTTATCATGGACAAACGTAACAATTTTTTTTTTGCATAAGTCATGCGCCCAATTCTCGATGGTCGAAAAAAAGCCGAAAATCAGTCACGTATAAAAGTGCGTACCGGGTCGAAAAGAAAATTATAAAAAAATATTTCAGAAAAGCAATATAAAGCTGAATTTATTCCCGTCAAAACGCCGTTCGGTAAATTTGGTTATCTTTTTTTTACGAAGCTATATTCGTGCAGCAAGAAATATCGACTGGTGTACCCAAACTTTCAAGCGACGGTATATATTATATAATACTATATATATATATATATATATATATATATATATATATATATATATATTATACTCGAAATATGTGGTTGTATTAATATATTCTAATATACATCACCAGTCAAAAGTATTCAGACGCTTCAGATAATTGCAAAACTTAATATCATCAAAACTTAATAACATCAAAACTTAGGATCATTGCAAACTTATTGTAGATTAATAATTAGTTTACGAAGATACTATAAAGCTCTGTATAATTACTTAATTATATAGATCTTTATAGTATGTTCGTGAAATAATAAATGAAATGAATTATATATCCTGCGCTCAAAAGTTTTGCGATCATGTGGAGTGTCCGAAAACTTTTGGCTGGCAGTGTAGATCTAAATAACATATAATGTTGATATCTATATGGAACGTTAGGGTGTTAATTATAGTCTATTTCATGTTTTAAAGGATTGAAATTGTCGGTTTAGAATTCAACCTCATTCGATTTTTTCTTTTTGTTTATGTTCGTTTTGTTTTTTTTGTTTATTCAATAATGAGTTGATAAATGGCGACGGCCGATTACCGTCGATTTTAAATAAAATGTTTGATTTTTCTTTGTTTTCATTTTTAGCACGTCGAAAATTTAAAAAATATTTCCACGTGTATGTATGAAGCTTATTTTTATTTTTTTCCGCTAAATAATTATGATATTAACTAACCGCGTCTATTTGATTCTTTTTTATTTCAATTAACTAGATTTTTCATAGAACCAAATTTTTCCTATTGCATTCCATTATTAAAATGATTGATTTCAAAAATGTTTATTTATAGAAAATGAATCTATTTAATATCGTCCAATAACTACATATTTTATTTGATCCTAATAAATATGTGATTCCGTTTCATCAGTTCAACATCTTCATCTGTTCAAAAAAACAATTTAGTTAAGTTCAGTGAATGGATCTAGTTATTTTTTTTTAATTTACCTTAAATAGAATTTTCTTAGAGTTAACCATTTTTCTATTTGATTGAACTAATGGTCCATCTTTATTGCAACACTCATATAAAAGGGGGGAGGGGCAGAGAAGGTGGAGAGAGAGGAATTTTATATATATGTATATGTATATGTGTGTTTGTTTGAAAAATCTATAGCATGTTATTCGATGAAACTCTCTAATTATCATAATCATATTAACTAATTCATATAGCTTATGTGATACAACAAATAGTTAGAGGTATTCATTTGGTCTCTTATGCCATATCAGCGACCAAAATGTTGTAAGCACTCGGTAGCATAGGGGCAGCGGAGCGTAGCTATGAATAGGTAGGACTAGGTTCAAGGCGCATATAGGGCAAATATTTTCTTCAAAAAAAATCATTTCTATAGGCCAGGGAATGACGAATTACGATAAAAAAAAGCTCTCAATTAAGGAGTTCATTTTATTTTCGATTTATGAAATATTTTATGCATATAGTACACTTAGCTTTACAGTGTACATTGTAAGCAAATAAAGATTAATTGGAATCTCATTTTTATTAATATATATAAATATCTTTGAAAGAAATATGATCGTAGTAGGCTGTGAGACAAGGAAAGAACCTATTTTATTTAAATAGATTCTATATAAATTAATTTTGTTGTTTAGCAGTATACAGTAGGCCGAAAGGGGGGGAAGTAGGTTCTGCGCGAGCGCTCGAAGTAGGCCGACCTGAGGTTCCGTAGGTTCAATTGTGAACCTCACTGACCTCCTTTGAGTCAAAAAGTCTACTTTCTGCCATGCCGGAGGTTCATCGGAGGTTGTAACGCATGGTACTTTAAAACATTGTACCCTCCTTTAGATACCCAATAATCCGCTCACGCCGATTTCTGCTCGCCTTTATTTTGTGGGTTGAACGCGGCTCGAAAATTTCGACTCGGGTAACGCTCCAATTGCGCATCTTTTGGTACACTTTGTCGTAGCGAATAAGGAAGTTTGTCAGTCCATTGACACATTAGTGGTCTTCACACTTAAGGCGCTGAAAAAGGCTATGTTCCTGAATTTTTTTGATAGGTTTATATTGTAGATATTGATATAAAAGTTGTTACACTTAATAAATACACTGCCGAAATACATTTTTTTTAAATTCTTATGTATTTATGTAACCCAATCAAACTTTAAACGCGTTTTTCTCGAAACAACGTTTTTCAACAGCTTGTTGATAAAATCTTCGAAACTACTGAACCGATCCTTATGAAATTTTAACCATATATTCTCTATAACTGTAGCTATCGCGGATATCAAGGATTTTTGAAATTTTGATATTCACCAATTTGTTTGCCAAAAACGGTGAAAAAACCCGTTTTTTTTGTTTTTCCGAAAAATGTCCGCCATTTTATTATTTTCGCATGTATCAAAAATCGTCTGATATGCGCTACAGCCATTAACATACTGAATCTAGAACCGTTTGATACTTTTGTTTCAGATGATCCATCTCCGAGATTTAATCAACAGCGCAGACCTACATTTCGTTAGAACTTTTTTTAACTACCGTTTTCGTCTACAAATAATGACTTGAATAAATAATTTTTTTAAATGTATTTCGAAAGCGTATTTATTAAGCGTAACAATTTTTATATTATTATCTATAATATAAACCTATAAAAAAATCATGAAAATAGCCTTTTTTAGCGTCTAAAGTGAGAAGAGCCCTTAATCAGCGTCAGATGTGTTAGCTATCTTGGATGCATCCCTATCTCATCAAAAACATGATACTGAAGTTTGCATCGTTGGAACGGAACGAAAGTTCCGTAGTCCAATTTATTTACAAATACAGGCCTCCACAATCGCTTGAACTTTTTTTAAGATCCTTTTCAGAGATCTTAAGCCCAAAAGCGTAACTTTTTTTTTGGATGATAATGAAAATGAGGCATTAATAAAATGAAAAGAAACTTTCGTTGCGTTCCAACGATGCAAACTTCAACATCGTGTCAGAAACCAAGTCAACAGCGAGGGAGGCTGAGCCTTGAAGACACTTCCTTTGAATCAAACATATTTTTTACCCTGGCACGAGTAAAAGCTCTGAGCAACCCCAGAGGGCAAGATTATCGAACAGGGAGGGGGATAAAAGGTTCGTGAGAAACCGGAGATCCTACTAATTTACAGTCGAAACATAAGCATGAAATGATGAACTTCGTCGGGCCTCTCTCTCTGTCTCTCTCTCTCTCTCAATGTCTATATATTAATTCATGAGCCTGGCTCTCTGGGATACTGGCTGCCAATACCATTAAGCCGCTTACCCAAAGCTTTCCCAAAGGTACAAAGAGGCTTAGCTTTTCGTAGCGGGCTTGCGACGAGAAAGCGCGGGGTACGAATTCTGCTATTGGCAAAATGTCCCTGTATATTCCGCAGTACTGCCGAGAACAAATAGACGGGGACGAGGAATGAAGTATAAAATGCAAATGCGAGAGGGGGAGAGAGAGAGCGGCAAAGAGAGAAAACGCATAAATTTAGCATTTCGTTAACAACCAAGGGGCTAATGCGTTCCGCTGAGCGAGTACACGGTACGTCATGATCATGACATACCGTATATTCGAGGCATCACCGTATGCAGTAAGCTCTACAACTATATAGACACTTATTAATTCGTAATCATATTTCTACATATATGTACGCATGAATCTCTATGTAAAATTAATCCAATTAATATTATATCGACAATTCCAATCAGATGATTTAAAAAATGGACATTTTGACGAGCCGGGAAATACAAAGTTAACGGTGGTGTGAAAGAGTCAGTGAACAATTAGAAATAATCGAATTACAATTACAAAAAAAAAATATAAAATAATATAAAGGATGGGAAAAAGTTTCAAAATATAAAACGGAAAATACTTCAAGAATGTGAAATAATTAACGAACGTAAAAGTGAACTTAATTAAAATAATAGTTGACGAAAAAGAGCTCAGTCAAAGTAACGCAAGCATTTTAAGCTGTTGAAGCCTGCATCGTTGGTCCGAAACGGAAATTCCTTTCCTTATTTTTATTTCCTCGCTCATAATTTTTCTCGCCACAGCATTTTTTTTTTTTCCGTATCTCGATGTTTGACCAATTTTCGCAGCTAAAATCTGCGAAAATAAATCTGAGGAAAAAAGTTCGTTGCAAGGATGCAAGCTCAATCTCTGCTTTTTCGTTGCTCTCTGCTCTTCATTTAAGAAATGCACTATCTCCTCAAGTAGTCTTCTTCCTTAAGTCTTTTTTAATTTAAAGTTACCAGGGATATGATTTACATCTGCTCGGAGAGAGAGCGAGAGAGAGGGAGGGAGAAAATAAACGGAATGAACATTTATTTATTCCCTAGTACCCCATGGGGCAATTTTTGCAAATGGTGGTCATAAGACGACTTATTTCAATTTACATATAATAGAGTAAATATTGAAATGCAGGTTGAAGTTAAAATAAAAATCGAATAACAATTAGAATTCAATTATAATAAAATTGAACGACATTCTAATTCAAATTGAATAAAAATGAAGTAATAGAGACGAGCCAAGATATTTTAAATAAAACCCAAACAAACTAATGAACAATAAATAAAACAATAGAGGAAGACAGGGGGGAGGGGGAGGGAGGGGGAGAGAGAGAGAGAGAGAGAGAGAGAGAGAGAGAGAGAGAGAGAGAGAGAGAGAGAGAGAGAGAGAGA
>OZ023320.1:44818777-44851507 GCA_964007375.1 Ophion obscuratus
TTTCGCCTCCACGTGTGTTGCACCGCGCGATACCGAGGCAAAGACCGGGCCCACATACTCAGACACTTCGCATCGTAAACCTTATCGAACCTTCCACCACACACACATACACCGCCGAGGGCCCGAGAACTTGACGTTATTACACTCCGAAAGTGCAATTCCGAGTTTTCCGCGAGGGCTAGACAACTTCTCGTACCCACGCGAAGGTAGGTTAACCGCAAACCGACGAAAACTCGTAATATTGTCCCTCCTCTCGCCCCGGCCTCTCCCTGCCCGTCACTCGTCGCGAAATGAGTTGTCGTGTACAGCGCGCGCGAGAACTCGCACGTAGCCTCGTTCCCCCAATTGGCAAAGTCCCTTCGCGATTCCACCGGCAATAATGACCATAGAGATGTGGGTGAATTTAACGTAGACAAGTGGGAAAAAACTGCCAAATCACGCACTAGGCGCGCGGATCGAGTCGTTGACGATTAACCGTGTCGCTCGCAGTGACCTATTTTTTTTTTTTCTTCTATATCTTCAATTCCAATTCATTTCAACTTATCTTTTATATCGACTTATCTTTTACATCAACTTATCTTTCATATCAACTTATCTTTTATGCCGATTTTCTTTTTTTCAGATGTCCTTCTTTTTCTCCAATTTCAATTTATTTAAATTAAATTTTCTTTTCATATTTTATTTTTTCAAAGATTCCAATGTTTATCAATGTATGAGTAATTTTTTTCATCTGGCTTGTTCTACTCGAATACAATCCGACAAAATAAGGTTCACGATCAAATCGACTTTTGGATGTTCGCAAAATGGGCTAGAAATTTATTACATTTCTAGCCCAACGAAAATATTTGGTTAAAAAAATAATAATAACAATGAAAATAAAATCATACCTAGTCCTGAATAAAAATATAACAGCAAATAAATTTATGAAAAATGGCTACCTAATATTTATTGGTCAGGTATTTTTTACGAACATCTTTGTTGTGGTTTTTATGATCACTATTGTCATCATTTCTGTAAATATCTTATTATTATTCAAATCTATTTTTATCTATCTAAAGATATTGATAAAAATATCTCGTATTATATAAATATCTTTGTTGTCATTTTATTATCACTATTATTATAATTTCTATAAATCTCTTATCATTATTATTATTATATATTATAACGTTTGTTAGTATTTGATACGATAATTTCGGAAACATCCAAAAGTACATTTGCCCGTAACAATTCACAATTTTCCATTCGGATTTCGACTCGTCAATCGTACTTACCCAAAAATCGACGACACACGTTGAGTACTCCAAAAAAAAATGAAGAAGAAAAAAAAACAAGAAATTGCGCACTGCAACACTTAATGCTCACAAAAATGTTCCTTTATTATTTTTCCCGCTCACAATTTTCCTCGTGCGGCACTGTCTTCGCGAATTCACTGCGAAATCCAATTTGTCATTCACTGCTGCAACGTACTACTTTGCTCACTCGAACAAAAATATATTTGTAATTCGCGGGCCGCGTGGGTGTCGAATAATTTCGAGCATCCCGTTCTCACAATTCGTGCGCGAATTAACGACGTCCGTTAATAATAAAATGAGGATCTGCGCGTGTCGACATCTACGAAAAACAAGAAAATGAAAAAAAAATGAACAATGTTTTTTTTTGGATATTTTTTTTAACCGTTTTCAATTGATATGCGGTCACAGCGGGCCCGAGGCGGGTGGGGGGGTTGCTCGGATAGCCTTCTGCCATTTTTTATATGGAACACGTCAAATTGACCGCGGGAAAAAAAAAAGGAAAAAGAAACAACAAAGCACCGCGCCGTTATGCAACGCGAGGCAAGGTGTTTCATGCGCGAAGAAATTCTGCCGTGCATTTTTTTTTCCATCGATTGCGCAGTTCGCGCGATCGCAAGACAAAGTGAGTCACTGGCGCGTTTTTTTGTATTGCCTTATCTCCGAGTAATACATTGCGCCGTTTGGAGAGTTTTTGAAAAATCGACGGATCACACGGCAAACAACGTTTTTGCTTTTTATTTTATTTACTTTTTTCAATTTTGTCATATATTTTTTGAAAGCATTATTATAAAAATCTGATAATGCTTCTCGCGGTCCTTCGATCACAAACAATAACAAAAGCAAAATATGATTTTTTTTAGAAAACGGCAATCTGTTGAATTATGTTCACCCGAACTTTTTGGCCTCCTGACATTTTGTTTTAAACCCCACAGTCTTCGAATTGCAGAGCATTTTTCAAAAACAACAGTTCTGTGCAACAAAACAAAAGCTGTACAACTTTCGAGTCCCTCTAGGAGGACATTTCTATCGCTATGATCCAAAAAATTCCACGCGTGTTTCTCGGAATGGGAAAATGGTGATAATAATAATAACAATAATCACGTTCGTGGTCAGCTAGCGAGTAAAAAAAAGTAGAACATTTTAAAGACCGATAATGTAGCTATCCATTTTTTAAAAAATATTTCTGATAGAACGCAAAGATTTTTCTGCCTCTTTTCGTATGGATCGAAAATTCTAAAATTATATATGTGTCGCAGGATTTTGAGTCCTTAGATCCTGGGGTAAATGTGCTTCAGCAACACCTGTCTTTTCCCTTTTCATTTGAAAAGCACGTTTCGATGGATACATGAGAGAGAGAGAGAGAGAGAGAGAAAGAGGTACGGTCACAAAAAAATATACGCGACGAGGAATTTTCAGCAGCCTCGGATACCACGTGCAAGAGCCCGACTGACAGTTGTGCTCCCATCTCCCACTCCTCTTTCCTTCGAAACGGAAGTGGCCCTTCCCCTGTCCCCGCTCCCCCTTCCTCGATCATCAGACAGAGCGCGAGGGACCTCCACCTCTGGGAGGTGCAAACAGGTGCCAGGTTGTGTTGTTGGGGGAGGGGGGGGGGGTGATAAAATAAAAAAAAGAAAACTGCCGAGGGAGAGGCGTGAGCTGTGACTTCGCAATGATAAATTTATATCGATGGAAAACCGTACTACGAGCGATTTTTTCGCCTTTTTGCGACGCTGAATAAAATTCGATTAAATTGAAACATTAATTTTTCTATGGCAAGCTGCACCTTTTCTTTGGCGAAATGAAATTATTCTTTGAGTTGAATGTACAATTTTATAGCGTGATAAAAAATATTTGATTTCACTGAGCAATTAAAAAAAAAATGGAGATGTATAATTTGTCGTAAAGTGGCAATTTTGTGAGAATGATTTATTGTAATATTACGGGCGATCTGATACGAGAATGGTGGTATTAACGGCGGGGTAAAGTTAATTCGGCGAAAAAAAGGCATGTTTTTAAGATTTTTTTTTTGGCGTAACGAATAGTGTTCGTTTATTGAAAAATTTATATATAATAAAGTAACATTTGAACAACATTCTCCTAAATTTGCATTGCAAAATATTCAAAATTGAGCGAGTGAAAATTAAACCCCGGAGGCGCCTCGAAAAAAAGTTGGTTTGCGGTGTGCACCATAACTCGCAACAGAATCATTTGAAACAAAAAAATCAAAATGCATTTGTTAAAGGAGATGTTTCTCGAGGTAATGACGGGAGGATTTTTTTTTTTCGATTTTTCGATTTTTCGTAGCACTTGGGAGCCAAAAACCCGATTCTCGCTAAAAAAAATCGGCTAATTTGTTGTTGAAAAATTAGTAATTATAAAAAAAAACAAAAAAGCTCTCCACAATACCTGGTGAATTATGTGAAGAAGTACTGTGCAAAATTTCAAAGCGATTGGTCCAGTAGATTTTGAGTTATCGTGCACACGGACTTCAAATATGACAAGTCTCAGAAAAACGGTTTGAAAAACGCAGAAGAGAACGGCATGGAGCAATAGACGCTCAAATACTCATAACTTCGTCAATTTTACTCCGATCGACTTGAAATTTTAACATAATATTCTTGATATATTATGCATTCATTTAAAAAATTTTAAAAAAATGAAAAAAAAAATTTTAATACTTTACCCCGCCCTTAATTGTTGCGATAAAATAATAATTCGTTCTGTATCGAGATAAGAGGATATTAAAAAAAAAATAAGCAAACAATGAACGATATTGTGAATTAAAAAAAGTCCCACGACGTACTATATATTTTTGTTTAAAAAACTCCCATGGAAAACCCCATCTTTGTAAAAAAAACCTCAAAGTACGATATTTTTCATTTGAAAAAAAACCTATATCACGCGGTATTTTTTATTTTAAAATTCAAGGATATAATTTGGTATTTTTATTTTTTAAACCCCCCCTTAATTTGGTATTTTTTAAATTAAAAAAGGACCCACACAGTATCCTATTTTTTTCTAAACCTCCATCCCCACAAAATACAATATTTTTGTTATTTAAGAAAAGGGATTACCTCGGATATTCCCTGTTAAAAGAAAACCCCACATAAAAACACATTTGTCGGTTTTTATCGCCTTGTTCGAAATATTTTCCACTTTTCTCCCCTCTCCAAATTGTCGTTCTTTCTTCCGCCATAACTGTCTAGCGAAAAAGGTGCGCGGATCGCTCCGATATGAAAAAGAGGTCGTCATTAATAGAAATGTAAAAAAATGGGGAATAATTATTAAAAAAAAAAAAAAACTATGGACTCCAGCGTACGTTGGCGGTCACCGACGAGTCCCAACGTGGAGGGCGACCTGCTCCATCGGCCGGTGACTCATTTGCACGACAAAACACGCAGCGATCATTGTATTGTGCATTAATGTAAGCACGTACGTATCGGCGAGAGGAGGAAAACGCGAGACGTCACTATGATCGAATCGACCAATCGGCTGCCTCGTCTCTTTAAACACCGCGCAAAGATACTCTCGATGAATGTACCCGATTGACGAACAATAAACCAACAAAAAGAATCATCGTTTTTTCCCTAATGATCCGTGGAGTTTTTCACACCGACGTGACAAAAAATAAATAAACGGCCGCGTTTGTTTTTCTTCGCGAGAAAAAAAAGAACGCTTTGTACACTCTCGGCTTTTTTAAGCACTTCATATCTGTGGATGCGTGGCGTGTGTCGGCGTATTGGAGCAGAACGAGGTCTGGAACACGTGGACACTTTGAAAAGACCTCTCGAGTAACTTAGCGGGAGACGCTAATTTTTTCCCTCCGAATTCAGTTTGAAAACACGTGACAGCCCTGTCCAATTTTTTTTTCTTTTTTCAAGAGTGTTGATCTTCTTTAATTCTCTTCAATAAACGCTCTAAATCGTGTTAATCGATATAGGTACATAATAAAATATATAAAGATGTGATAACAATCTTTCTCGATCGTCTTTGATAAACGTTCTAAATTTATTAATTTCTGGAGCGTTTATCGAAATGGATCTATAGGAAATTTTATGATTTCAATCAATCAAATCGAGTTTCCATTGCACAATTTTTTTAACAAGTTAAAAAAACAATATCGTCATATCTTTAGATATTTTATTGTTGCTTTATATTAAAATGAAATAAATATTGAATAATAAATAATTTAGATAAAAATATTTATATTAAAAGGAAATAAATATTGAATTATATATGACTTTATATATTAAATAAAATAAAACATAATTCATTTTCAAAGCGTTCATTAAAGCGTAATTATCATCATCATGAAGCTTCGTGTCGTGTTTTGTTTCGGAACGAACGCGATTCGCGCTTCACTTTTTTTTGTTTTCGTCGATACGTTCGCAAACGAGTGACGGCTCGGTGAGCACTTATTTTTCAAGGGTATACGCATGGATCTGAGATTTTTTTTAATCACCCGATCCTTTACCGACTATCTAAAATCTGCCACAGAAGGTTTGATTTTTTTTCGAAAACTTTGGTAATAATCCAAATGAGATAGAGCTCTTTTCGGCTTTCACGTGTCGCTACGCGGCAATCTCAAACCCAAACAAACCCAAACAACGATTCTGTACCGAATTACCTAGTACATTAAAAAATCGATATTTTCCTCTTTTTTTTTAAACTAGGGAATTTAGCAAAAGAATAATTGACTTGGCCGAAAAAAAACGTGCCCCATCCACGTGTTGTTGCTTCAGAAAAGCCAACACAAACAAGCCCAAACAACGATTCTTTACCGAATTAAAACGTCGAAAATAAAATCAACTGAAACTCCTACGTTTTTTTTACACACCATTACATTTTCAAAAACGTATCGCCACGACACCCAATCCATTTTCGCTCACTTTCCCAGTGCACAATAAAAAAAAATGAAAAACGACCACACATCGATTAAAAAAAAGAAACACGCACCCCGAAATTACGGAAAATGTTTTCAATGCGGCAGCGAAAACGAAGGAGGGGGGGGGGTCAGAGGAGAAAAGGGGGGGGGGGGTACCTTGCACGTTAAACTCAAAATAACAAACGAGCGCCGATGAAAAAACACGTTTGGAAGGTACAACGCGACGAGCCTCCTGTCGGTTGCATTGTCGAGTAGCGTACGATCGCAAGTTCGAAGAAAAAAAAAACGGCAAGAGAGGAGGGAAAAAAGGCCGGTCGTTGCGCCTCGAGATGGGAGTACCGTCGCGCGGGCACAACGGAACTGGACTGTCGGAGAGTTTTGCGGTTGGTGTGCGGTGCGGCACGCTCTCCGTGTGGAGCTCTGAGCCCCCGAGCCCGCGCGGCGGCGGCGAACGAGCCAACCTCACCAGCCTCTCGTAACCAAATACACACACACACATATACGTATACAGGGTGGCTCGAAAAGTGACGTTCAAAAAAGATCTACATCCCGAATCACTCCGATCTAAGTTTTACTATCTTTTTTACTTTTCGCAAAAAAAGCATTACATTTTTTTCACTTTCGTGTATGTACTTTCCTCGCGATTTTTTGTACTTGTGTTGTCGTTAGGGCGCGTACACAAATTACGTAACGCCAAATTTCCTTATGTTTACCGCCCGTAACAGGACCGTGACGGATGGCCTCACCCCCCCCCCCCCTTCTACTCCGTTACGTAACGGGTGCTTTGTCGTAAATAATTGTGATTTTTTTTTCAAAGAAGTAAGTAATTTTGAAAGGATCGGGTTTATAGTCATTTTATGAAGTATATGTTCATCTAGTTTTATACTAATTTTTATGAAAAAATCTTTAAAATTAACTGAGATATAGGCCTTGATTTGACGACGAAAAAAATTATCTTCATTGTCCCATCGATATCTTTATGAAAGGTTTGATGTAAATAAAAAGTCCATAATTTATCGATATCTATACAAATGTAGCTAACGTTATGCATAGCCGTTTTTTTATTTTGGTTTTTTTTTTACAAAATGCCGACAGTTTGGACATTTTTTCTATTTCCAAAGCCCTTTGTTTTTATTCAAGCAGTCTTTAAAAATAGTAATTATCAAAATTTAAAAAAACGGATGCTTGATCACTGCGATAGCGAAAATGTTTTTAAAAAATTGAAATTCAGTTGATAAGTTATGGAGTATTCGCTGGGATAAGGTCGAAAAAACTAGTTTCGAGAAAAACGCGTTCAAAGTTTTCGTTCCGTTTTTCTTAATATAAAGTTATGTTTTTTTCTAAAATATTGATACTTACAGATCAGATACAGATAAAAAAGATCTACATCCCGAATCACCCCGATCTAAGTTTTACTATCTTTTTTACTTTTCGCAAAAAAAGCATTACATTTTTTTCATTTCGTGTATGTACTTTCCTCGCGATTTTTTGTACTTGTGTTGTCGTTAGGGCGCGTACACAAATTACGTAACACCAAATTTCCTTATTTTTACCCCCCGTAACAGGACCGTGACGGATGGCCTCACCCCCCCCCCCCCCCTTCTACTCCGTTACGTAACGGGTGCTTTGTCGTAAATAATTGTGATTTTTTTCAAAGAAATAAGTAATATTGAAAGGATCGGGTTTATAGTCATTTTATGAAGTATATGTTCATCTAGTTTTCTACCAATTTTTATGAAAAAATATTTAAAATTAACTAAGATATAGGCCTTGATTTGACGACGAAAAAAAATTATCTTCATTGTCCCATCGATATCTTTATGAAAGGTTTGATGTAAATAAAAAGTCAATAATTTATCGATATCTATACAAATGTAGCTATCGTTATGCATAGCCGTTTTTTTTTTATTTTGGTTTTTTTTTACAAAATGCCGACAGTTTGGACATTTTTTCTATTTCCAAAGCCCTTTGTCTGTATTCAAGCAGTCTTTTAAAATAGTAATTATCAAAATTTAAAAAATCGGATGCTTAATCACTGCGATTGCGAAAATGTTTTTAAAAAATTGAAAATCAGTTGATAAGTTATGGAGTATTCGCTGGGATAAGGTCAAAAAAACTAGTTTCGAGAAAAACGCGTTCAAAGTTTTCGTTCCGTTCTTCTCAATATAAAGTTATGTTTTTTTCTAGAATATTGATACTTACATTAAAGTATCTAGTCGCGGGCGATATGACTGTTTTCCATCTTCATTATATTTCACAAAATAATGAGAGCCTGCACTTCATCTATTGTGAACGATGCGACACCTGTAGGGACTGAGAGCACTAACCGGTCGCGCAACCTGTTCTCATTAAAATGACTGCAACAACGTCAATTTTCGGACTTGTGAATAAAAATGTTGACAACATATTTTCGATATATGTACTTTCAAGAATTATAAAAAAACAAAAAATTTTGTTTTCAAATTTTGCTTGGAGAATTTTGGAAAGCTACTGTTCAAGTTCTTGCACGTGACTTCCCTCCTCAACTGACATTTCGTTTGGAAAGCTGTCAACTTTCCGCGGTAAAATTGCCCGCGAGCTTTAAATTAAAAAACTTTAACTAAAATCGTGACGTAACGCAAACCTTGATCCCCCCTTCCCCCCCAATTGCGTTACGTAATTTGCATACGCCCTCTTACGAAGTGCACTGTTGAGCAAAACAAATCACCAACTGAACACTGACGTTGATACGTTTGATTTTTATCAAAAGTTTTAAAAAATGGTTTGACAGCATCAGTCTCGAAAGTTCAAATGATAAAAAAACAAATGGTCTTGAAGTTTGCATGGCTGAAATACAACGATATTTTTTACTTCCTTATTTTTATTAGTGTCGAAGATCATACTTTATAGATCTGAGTTCTAGATTGCTAAATAAAGAGCATAAAAAAATATCGTGCGATTTCTATGGCTTAAATCTTAAAAAAAAAAATTGGGAAATTCAGTAAAAAATTATTACTTTGCATTCCAACGATGTAAACTATACCATCATACAGTTATATTAGTCTAAATGACTCCTAATTGCTTTGAAAAACTTTCAAGAAAAAATACATCCACAAAAGAGAAAACGAATTTTAATCGATGCTACAGCAAAATTCGAGGAAAAAACGTATAAGTGCTGACTTTTTAAATCGAAGACTAAACAAAATTGTAGCGGATGCGTAGGTATTGATACGAGACATCTGGATTTACCTTTTTATCGTTCCTTTTGTGGCCACCCTGTATATAGCAATGCATTATGTATATATATATATATATATATATATATATATATATATATATATATATATATATATATATATATATATAGAATATATATATAGAAGCGCGCGTATATACTTGCGTGAAACGAGCACCCGATGTTGTCGCGTTTGTATATGTATCTTTTCTCTTATATATATATATATATTTGCACACGTACTCGACGAGCCGAGTGCAGCCGAGAAAACGATCCTCCTTGACCGATAATCCCATCGTGTCGACAACTGCATCCGAAGTTTGCATAGTTGGAATGCAATGAAAATGGTTTTTTGTTTGTTTTTAATTGCTCGTGTTTTTTTCTGTTTCTGATTTTTTTTTAACTTTCGGACTACATAAATGACGCGCTATTTTTTTAGAAGTTCGTTTATCAAAAGTTCTACCGGCTGAAGTTGCAAAAATCAGATAATAATATAAAGATAATGTATAATAATATAAATGGAAATAACAATGAAAGTAAAGTTGTAACATGGTCGCAACAGAATATCGTTTACAATTAACGATAAAAAGAAAGATAAAAATAAATAGGAAATAGAGAACGATACAAATGAAGAGGCAATAGGGAAAAACATATGACACAATGTTCGAAAATAGAACTTGCCAAAAAAATGAAATAGAAATGTAAAAAATACGTATAATATAATCAGCGCGAAAAATAATACAGATAAAATTGCTAGTAGATTGAAAACAAATTGAGTTAATAAGAAAAATGGTTTTTCTTCTTTTCCAGATATAGCATTCAATACAAAGTAATTTTTTTGGTCGAATATCGAATATTTTCTCCGGCTTGTCATGTTCCTTTTTTTCAAAATTCCAAAAATAAATCGGCTCATACGAAAGTGTTATTATTATACTAAAAGCCCATTTTTTTATTTCGAACGACCCTAGTTGCGAAAACCACCTGCAGCGATTGGCCATGCAGCAGCGGCGGCACTTGCTTTAAATAACAACAATTTCACTGTTTAACAATATTTTCCGATGCAAAAAATGCTCGAACTTGAAAAGATTGTGTATCAATTGTGTGTAAAATCTCTACTTCGTAATCCCAATACTGTCATCAGTAAAAAAAAAAGTTGAAAATCGTCCGATATTTTTGGCCCCAAGCTTATGCAGCCCCATTCACTTCACATGGCTCCGCATATCTTTCGTGTGCTCGAATCAGGGAAAATCCCGGAACAAACATCGATCAACCCCCCGATTTTCTCTCTTCCGCACGCCCACGCACAATCGCAGCGTCCTCGTTTCGTATCTTCCTCCGCGCCGGGGAAAAATAAAGTCGGACAAAAGAAGACCTCGTCGACAAATAGCGGGGATTAAAAAGATATGAAACCCGAGGATTGTTGAATTTGCCGAGCGCGAATGACAGCAGCGGCTCGCGTCCCGCACATATGTGCGCCCCGTTGCACACCCGCAACGATCGTCGCGGTATCATCGCGGTGTTGGATGTATATACGCGGAATGTAAACGTTTCATTTTCATTACTAGCAGGGCGCGCGCGCCCGTGGGCATATCCACAACGTATGCAAGAGATTTGCGATTTAAACGTGATGAATTCATCTCGAGAAGCATTCTTTAAGGCGTTACCCCCCACTTGTAGCGCAAAAAAAAGGCCTTTTTCGTGAATTTTTTTAAAGAAAACTACAAAACTTTTTTAATCGATCAATATACCATCTTAAAGAACACATCTTGAAGAACTTTCGGTAATTTTTTTATTGAAAAATATTACATTGTTTAGTGGCAATGTGGCCGTCAATGAAATAATGTTTTTATATACACGGTTTGCGGTGACCAACATTGCGGCGAAGTGGATCATCTGAAAAAAAAAATGCGGATGGATTTGGTCAAATATAAGTATAAACTAGTCTTTAATCGAAGGATTTTAAAAAATATAGTTTTTTCACAAAATGGCGGACAGTCAAAGTTAATGGTTCGATTTTAACGAAAAAAAACGGCCCTTTTTTGGCTACAAAACGGCCATTTTTTTCGAAAAAAAATTCGAACGATTAAAGACTACATTTTTATGTATTAAATAAGCCTGCAAAATTTCAAGAAGATCGGTTCATTAGTGTTCGAGTAATCTTGGTCACCGACTTCAGAAATGCCATTTTGAGAAAAACGCGTTTAAAGTTTCAATTTCCGGTCGTTTACACAATGGATTCTTCTCTTTCAACGCTCATATCTCAGTCAATTTTGTTCGGATCGACTTGAAATTTTCAGGACATATTCTCAGATACTTATACTTCAAAAAAAAATTTCGATTTTTCGATTTTTTCAAAATCGCAAGTGGGCGTAACCCCTTAATTGTCTCCAATGGGGGTACATGCAGCCGCGAAATACTCCGAAATGAAAAATGGACAAGCCAAATTCTTTCAATCGAAATATAGACGGCGTATATCTTTTCGTTTATCCGGGAACGCTTCCGGGAAGAAAAACAATACGAAATGCATTATTGACGATTTCGTTGTAAAAATTACATTTTTTTCTTGCATTGTTGGAGTGCAACGAAAATTAATTCTTTTAATTACTAAAAAAAATTATGTGCCCATGTATGCTGTAAAAATCGCTCAAATGTTTCTACGTATTTTTTTAATAGAAATTTACGACCTCAATTTCCAAAAAAATGGCTCGAGGAATGATAAAAATAAAGAAAGAAAAACATTGTTGCATTCCAAAGATGCAAACTGAAACGTCATTTTCCTCGATACTATGTTTTGCGAAACGGTGTACATCATATCTCAAAACCCATTCGTCCGATTCGCTTTACATTTGGACAGAGCGTAGCATATAATATTTTCTATCGTATGACAGGATGATTTTTTTCACACGTTTATCCATTTGTTAATAATAAATTATTAAGGTTATTGTTCTTAGTCGAAAAACGAACTTTTTCTTCTACAGCTTGCTATTTACGTACTTTTCACATTGTCAAAAAAAGATTCGGTCATACGAAAGTTTTATTATCATACTAAAAGTACATTTGTTCATTTTTCATTTCAGATAAGCCTAGTTGCCGGAATACACCGATTGGCCATGCCGCAACGGCGACACTTTGTTCAAACATTAATAACCTCATTATTTATCAATATTTTTCAATGCGAAAAAAGCTAAAACCAGGCAAGACTATGTATCAATTGTGGGTAAAATCCCGACCTCCACATCTCAATACTCTGACGAGAAAAAAATATTGCAAATCAAGTCAAGCCCAACAGTAGCCTAAGTACTTAACCCCCCACAAAATACTATCCTAATTGATTAATATACATATTAAAAGTAAAAAATTCCGCTATAAAGTGCGCAACAATAGCAATTGAAAAAAATGTATCGAAAGAGATGAGAGAAAGGGAAAAAAAGAAAAAACCAATCTCACAGTGGATCCCTTTGATATTAACGTAATTCCAAGATGGATCGAAAGTACCGCAACGGCGGCACTTTGTTCAAATAATAATAACTTCATTGTTTATCAATATTTTTCATTAAAAAAAGACTCAAACTTAGTAAGACTATGTAACAAAAGTACATAAAATCCTGACTTCGTCATGCCAATACTCTTACCAGAAAAAAATATTTAAGGGACAACACCACTGTGACGGCTTCAAAAAATCGATTTTTTGAAAACCATCTAGAAAAATCTAAAATACATTTAAGATTAAGATGCCGTTGGACCCAGGTCGAAAAAATAATTATTTTCGGAGATATTGAATATTTTGTGGAGCGGTGCAGCGCTCCGTGACGCTCGGGGTCCCGCGCAGCTGCGCGCCTCAGGGTCGGCAGGTATACCGGGCCTTTCCCAGGTCCTGCGGGTCTTTCCCAGGTATTCTTTTGTCTCCCTTCACAAAACCGGCTATTGTTATAAATATAGTTTCGAAAAAAAGCCATAGGTGGCGATAATTGAAAAATTTTCAAGTCGTCAATCGTCAATCGTCGATATTGCAGCTGATATCGCGGTATTATTATTCAATGATGGCCTGAGAAGCCTCATGAAAGTTTTGGAGACGTTGGGGATAACTATCGGCCCAAATTGTTTCAATTTTTGCGTTGAAACCGACGCAGCGCGGATCGAGCTGGCGGAGCGCTCGCTCACAGATGCTGCAAAAGAGGCAAGAAGAGCCTCTACAAGTTCGAGAAAAGATGCTAGAGACAATGATTTGCTTCTTGAAGGCCAGCTATATGGTGCCGGCATCGCTGATTAAAGGTAACAAATTTTTTTTCCAATTTATCGCATAAATTAACAAACCTAAAACTTTGAACGCGTTTTTCTCAAAACCACTTTTTTGAGTGCGGCACGCAGCAGAACTCGAGCAATTTGTATCCGATCGACTTCAAATTTGGACTGCATCAATAAAACTAGATTATCTAAAGAAGTACATAGGATTTTTTCGATACCTCAATAATAAAAAAAAGTTATAGCCCATTTTCGACGAGAAATTTTGCTCGAAAATCGTCCTTTAATTTCAAAAGCGTGCCTGTGTTTTAAAAATCAATATTTTTTCAAATCCCTATGTACTTCTCTTCAAAATATCATATTATTAACGAGAACACTCGGTATTTTTTTTTTCAGATCGACTTTGAAGAGAGTTCTGCTGCGTGCCGCGAACCACTGCAGAGGCAACAGTACCTGACGCGGGAGCTTCCCTAGCGTCACCATGGGGCGTGAAAAATTTGAAATTTTTTTTGTATGTATCTCCAATAAACAACGAACAAAACAAAAAAATTTTTTTTCGAATATCTCTTTTTTTCCCACAAAAAAAATTCTTGAAAAATGGCAAAAAACAGGGGGTCACAGTGGTGTTGTCCCTTAAGATCGACTCGTTTTTTGGGCGCTTAAGCTTACGCAGATCCTGCTTCAGCACCCTGTTCCCTACCCTGTCTGTCGCTGCAAACTGTCAACCCTCCTCCTGTTGCTATAATATTCTCACGAAAATCGCGCGTATGAGGAGGACGAGCCGAGAGAAATTTCGAACGCGAGCCTCTCCGTCCTCGCTCGCTCGCCCGTCGTCGGTGTTACGGTAGAGAAAACGTTATGGCGCGGTACCACATATACTCGCCGCCGTCGGGTGTACGGTTATGGAACAAAGTATTTTTAGAGCTGCATGTGCTCTGAGAGGAGATCTCTGGCGGCACACGAGAAAGAGAGAGAGACAGAGAGAGAGAGAGAGAGCTCTTGCCTCTGCAGCTCTCCGCGATGCTGCATAACGCGGACGCATTCAAATATATAGAACAAGGAGGTAGGTATCATTGAACGCGACTGAAGTGTACTTTTTCCGTCCAGCAAAATTTATATACTTCCCTTGGCAAGTTATCGCGTGAAAGTCCGCACCAGTTGACTACACTGTAAAAAAAAGTGTGTTGTTTCAATTCGGACTTGGAATTCTGTCGCCAGTTTCAACATGTTTTCATCGTCCGTTGTTCAAATCAATACACTTTATGCGTGCAGTTTCAACACACTTATGCGTGTAGTTTCATCGCACTCATGCGCGAAGTTTCAACACACATATGCGTGTAGTTTCATCGCACTTATACGTGTAGTTTCAACACGCTCAAGCACGTAAACGCGTGCCGCTCTTTTTAACACGTTTTATCGGGTGTTGTTCCAAATGAACGCACTACATGCGTGTTGGCTCAAGGCACCACAGCCCGTGATGCCTTCAGCCGGTATTTCATAATTCGTAATATTTCATAATTCCAAAATAAAATAAAATACTCCACTGGGGTTTCTATCTCAATGGTTTTCTATTATCTGTCCCTAACCTCCTGACATGATTTTTTTTCGGTGGAAATATTTTGCGTATATATGGAATCGAACCTACCGACCTGCCTATTTCCCGCGTATACTTCATGAACGCTCCCAACGCTATCGTGTGCTATGCCATTAGAGACGAAATAATAGTATCGTGAAATATCCTATTACAGATTTTTAATAAGCTGCTTCAGGTATACAAAACCGTTTAAATAATTGTCTACGGGGATAACATGCACTGTATATAAAAACCGTGACTTTTGTCTACATATACAGTGGGTCAAAAAAGCTTCCGTATACGCTGTACAAACTAATTTGTTTTAGATTATTCTACAATCTTTGGTCGATATACTGATGTTAGATTTTTTATCTTATCAATAATCATATTAAGAATAAACATAATATAATAATAAATTGTAAAACACTCACTTGGCCAGTAAAGAAACAAACAGATCAATAACTAGCCAAACGTGTACCAAACAAGTTTCCGTACATGTAGGGGAAAGTCAGTTGTAATCAAAAGTATAAATGCTTACGAGAAAAGAACAGGAAGTTTACTGTGCAGCGTTAAGGGACCACTTTGTGTCCGGTACCAGGAGACAGGGAATCCCCAAAATTATGTGTTTTATACCAAAACCCCTTGGGAAACCAAGAAAAACTTTCGCAAACTGCGAATATTTATGGAACACGACGTATAATAACCATTGACATAAACACTTTAACCCAGAAACCCGTGAAAAATTTGCCGGTGCTTAAGATGCGGCCGACGCTTGGTACGATATTCAGCACCAACCACTGATACCCAGTGTTGGTCCTTTATACGGGCCAATGATTTGGCCATGATTCTGCCAATGCTCATTTGAAGCATGGCAAACCAACGAACACCCAACCTCGGGCCAAATATCGTTTACCAACTGTCAGCCAACTATCGGGTCCCAGTGTTGGCCCCGAAAATGGGCCAATCGGTTGATCATGGGTTTGCCAGTCTCGAATTGAAGCTCGGCACACCATCGAGGAGCCAACGCTGGGCCAGTTCTAATTAATGACCGTCGGCCAATTGTCGGGGCGAACGCAAGCCCTGAGTCTGAGCCAATCGTTTGACCATGGTTTTGCCAATGCTTATTTTTAGCATGGCATTTTTAGCATGGCTCATAATGGCTGATATCTGAAATTCACTTTATTGAAAATAAAATTGATTTATACTAAAGTTTTGTGGTATATTAAAAAAATGCCGAGTTATTTTCATAGTATTAAGAAACGTTGAGTGTTAAAACGACGACAAAAATTAGAAGACTCTTTACAGCACGTTAGGATCAGAGGCAACGAAACAAAAAGACAAGTAGATAGTGAAACAAATTTGGGAACGTTCCACGAACAAGTGATTGTGCATAACGATGTTAGTGAATCTAATAATTCTTTCGATGAGCAATCATCGAGCACAGAAACTTGTGAATCTGATCGATTGTTGTCTAAGCGTTGGGTTGTTTTGACAGCCCTACACTGGGCCAACACTAGCCCGAATATTGCGCCAACAGTATGAAGCCAACCTTAGCCCTACTATGGGCCGGTGATCACGTCAACCGTACGCTTATTGCTGCGCCACGGTAGGAGTGATCTCTTCGGCCCAACGCTGGCATGCACGGTTGGCCAATAGTAGGCTTACCGGAAATCCTAATAGTTGGCCGGGTATTGGCCCAACATTGGGCCCGTGAAAAACGACGCAACCGACCCAACCTCGAGCCAGCGTCACACCAATCACATTCTACCATTGGCCGATGAACGGCAGCCCTACCGGGGTTCAGTGTTACGCCACGGTAGGAGTGATCTCTTCGGCCCAAGGCTGGGATGTACGGTTGGCCAATGGTAGGCTTACAGGAAATCCTAACAGTTGGCCGGGTATTGGCACAACATTGGGCTAAAGAGATCACGACCATTGGCTGACGGTTGGCGTGATCACCGGCCCGTAGTAGGGCTAAGGTCGGCTTCATATTGTTGGCGCAATATTCGGGCTAGTGTTGGCCCAGTGTAGGCCTGTCAAAACAAGCCAATGCTTAGCCAACAATCGATCAAATTCACAAGTTTCTGTGCTCGATGATTGCTCATCGAAAGAATTATTAGATTCACTAACATGCTGTATGCCATTTTCTACGTCCTGTGATAATAAAAACTCATAATTACTGTTATCTGAAATTCACTTTATTAAAGTAAAATTTATTTATACTAAAGTTTTGTGGTGTATTAAAAAAAATGCCGAGTTATTATGATAGTATTAAGAAACGTCGAGTGTTAAAACGACGACAAAAATTAGAAGACTCTTTACAGCAGGTTAGGATCAGAGGCAACAAAGCAAACGACAAGTAGATAGTGAAACAAATTTGGAAACATTCCACGAACAAGTGATTGTGCATGACGATTTTTTTTTCGACACTCGATGAATTTTTTTCAATAAAGTAACTCGATTTTTCAAAATTATGTGGATTTTTTTTACTGGCTGAAGTGACGTGGAATGCCTCATATACAGCTACACTTACATTGTAATCGGTCTCAATCATCGTCGACAAATTTGGAGCACTTGTTCATGGATCTATGCTATTATTTTTTGTTGTTTATTTGTTTTTTTCCTAAGGTACACGCTGTTCGCGTTTGTTACCTATTTTTTTCCCCACTGTGATCGTTTCTTTCCTCTACTGTTTACTCCTTTTTTTCACCTTTCTCCCTGTCCCCCCTGCTTGCGGCTGCAGTCGACTTCCCCCGCTGTATTATATTCATCATGACATTTTTGTCATGGGTATAGGGAAACTGCGGAAAACCTATACCAATACAGCCGGCCATGAAGTCCCCCCCCCCCCCCCCCCCCCCATGAACCACTAGACCATCGCGCCGGTTTTCTTGGATCTGTTCTAATTTGTCTTAAAATTGCACGTTTATGATTGGTGATGATGATGATGCTGATGATGATGATGATAATGATGATGATGATGATGATATATCTATACATACACACACACATACATACATATATATATATAAGTTAAAAAAACTCATAATTTTAAATAACCTCAACAATAAATACAATGCACCCGGATAAATTCGTTCTATTTTATTCTTCTTTCCAACGTTTAACCCTTCCGTGACACCCTGGGTCATTCTGACTCAGATGAATTTGAAATAAGATGCTCACTTGCCCAAAATTGAAAGTGTTCAATATTTGTTTACAACAATTCAATCTTATATTTTCCGAATTTTAATTACGTAGACATATTAAGAAATGTTTAAAGTGTAACTCGGATTTTTTTTCAATAAAAACCGACCGAAGTGTTTCTAAGGGCAGGCGGATGAAGTATTCCAGATCAAATTGACTCAGTACTTGAAAGCCGTGGCCAAATATAAGTGTGTCAAGGAAGGGTTCAGGACCACAAGAATTGGAAATAAGAACATTCAAACGGCGAATGTAACAAATAATTTTTATTCAGCGATATGGCGGCAGCAGTGCCCCGTACCTCGTGTCCAGAACGTACCGGTGCCCGACCACGATCGACGATAGAGCACGAGAGTCAATGGTGAGTAAGGCCCCGAAAACGCGGATACAAAACGATTCAAATAATCAACGCTGAGCAACTTGTTTATCCTTAAGCATATTCGTCGTTGCTAAGTTTCAAACGCGGCCATACGTAATATTTTTCTTATTCTCTAAGCTCGTATCCGCTCCGGCGACCAACCACTTCGAAGCACGAGGATTCTTGCCAGTAAACGGTGGTATTCTATGGTACGTATCTACTAGTTCGTTCTCTTCTTGTTCGGGCGATACTATTGTTTTTCGTTATTCGTCAAACTTCGCGAATTTTCACAACTTCCACAAATTGATCGTCCATCGATTCGTCCCACGATCGTTCAAATATCCTTGTGACGAAAAAATACCGCGGACGGTTTGGTAATTAGCCAGGTAAATATTACACGTGTGCTCATATACAAAAAATATTACAACAACAATAATAAATACTGAATTTTTATCATTATTATAGAATATATAATGGTAATAAAAAACACCTTAATCATGTTAATAATACTGATTATTATTATCATGAAAATGAAGTAAAAGTAAATATTAAGAATATAATGATGACGATTATAATAATAATGATCGATACGATATAATAATAATAATAATGTTAAAAAACAATAGTAATGAAAATGAAAATAATAAAGTATGCGAACAGAGCTTCGAAATTTTTGTGAATGTTTTGGTAAAGTCATAGACAATTTGTGATAGAATTGTCGTACGTATGAGGAAAGGGGGTAGGTGCAATATTTTTAACATTGCTTCCAGCCAGTGTTTCGCAAATATGAAAGTAGATAATCACGGTCTTCTTGGTCATCTGGGCGCTCCGCACTGTTTCAGCTCCCTACAACGGCACGGATCGTATTGACATTGTTGAATTTACGTGTAAGAAACTGGAAAATAATTAGGAATTCCGAGTGTTGGATAAATGATAAGACCCGCCCCCCCCCCCACCGGTAATCGCACGGAAGATATTCCTCAAATTAGCGTTATACATTTTTTTATGGACCCTTGAACAAATTTGTTTCCGTCAGGTCAAGGCTTCCGTGACGCTTCGGCGTACGGACGGGGACGGTGAACTTGGAACAATCAATATGCAGTGAACAGCATTGAATGCCATCAAGATGACCGGTCAACTCACGCGACTCTCATCTACGGTTTGGTATGCTGCGGTGTTGTATCCGACGCCACATGTTGGCCCGTTGTGCAGAAGGATCGGACCGCCAATTACCACTAGTTATGCAAGTATCAATTATTATTACGCACTTGATAATGGACTCTCGTCAGCTTCGTTTTGTCAATTATTATTTTTTCTCATCCACGCTTCGTTTTGAAAATGTGCATATTATCATTATTACATGATCATTATTGATATTTGATTATTATCTACAGGGTGGGGCAGACTGCAGTCCGTAGTTTTAAAAAAATCACTGAAGGGCCCCCAGACCCTTGTAGTAGGGCGGGGCAGGTGCCGTTAGGTTGGGGGAACAATACCGTTCTCAGTAGTCATCATGCCGTGGTCAGGTGAGCACCGGGGCTTTGTTGTGGAGACGTTCTTTAAAAACGGGGAAGGCGTTGTGGCTACGCAGAGGGCTTTTCGGATCCGGTTCGGGTTAAATCTTATTGACAGTGTTTCTGATCCTAAAACCATTCGGACATGGATCAGTAATGTGAGGGCGACAGGATCTGCAGTTCCTAAAAAACCAATTGGGCGAACACCTGAAAACTTCGCGGCACTAAGAACGTCAATTGAAGAGTCTCCAACCCAATCTGCGTGGAAACATGCCGCTGCGCTTGGAATATCTTCCAAAACTGTACGGCGAATCTTACACTCAGACCTTCACCTGCACCCTTACTAGATGATGCTTGCACAGGAATTGAGCCCACAAGACTTTCTGAAACGTAGAGATGCTTGCAATGCAATCGTAATTGCTGTACCCCCCGGCGATGTTTTGACGACTAGCGACGAAGCGCGTTTTCATGTTTCCGGCACAGCAAAGAAACAACATTTTCGTCATTGGGCATCTGAAAACCCTCGTGAATCTGCAATCTGAAAACCCATCAAAGACCTCTTCACAGCTCCAAAGTAACAGTTTTGTGCGCTGTGTCCTCTATAGGCATTATTGGGCCTTATTTTTTTGAATCCGAAGGATTAACCGTTATCGTGACTTCGACTCGTTATTGTGAGATGTTGGAGAACCTTCTGCGCCCCAAAATGGAAGAGTATGGCAAGCAACACGATACAGAAGCCTTCTGGCTTCAACAAGATGGAGCCACGACCCATACTGCCCGACGTTCACGCGAAATTTTGCAAGACCTCTTTCCCGGTCACCTGATCTCTTTGCGGGGGAATGTTCCATGGCCCCCCGATTTGACCCCGTGTGCCTTTTTTCTGTGGGGATTCGTCAAAGCTGAGGTATACAAACTTCAACCTCGAAACCCTGAAGCTCTGAAGGAGGCGATTGAGGACGTCATCGTTGGAATTCCGCAAGATATGCCGGGAAGAGTGGCCGAAAACTTCTTTGAAAGTCTCAATATGTGTGTAGCTCGCCAAGCCCGCCACTTAGACGGTATCATTCTCAAAACATCATGAAAAAAACGGTATCGTGTGTACTTTTGAGCAATAAAAACCTTTTTTATGTATCTTGAAGCGTTTTTTTTTTCAATTCACCCTTCAAATCAGGAACTGCATTCTGCCTCACCCTGTATATACAGTTTGGCGCCTTTTACACGCCTAACCTCTTATAAAAAGCCAGACGAAGTATGTATATTAGCGCGTCGTCAAAACGCCGAGACATGTTGTCTACTTTATGCGTACATTTTTTATTATTCCTAATCTTTTATTTATTCCTAATAAATCTGTGATTCGGTTTACTTTGTTCAAAAGACAATTCAGTTGAATTCACTAAATTTATCTATTTAATTTGTTTTAATTTAAATTGAATAGAATTTTCGTAAAGACAAACATTATAGATAGATTTTATTTTCCACATGTAAAGCTTTCGATTTTTTACATTCAACCAACCCTCGCCTTATGTTCTAATCCTTATATCTAAAAAACGCGCCCAATCCTTATAACTAACAATAAAGAAAAGAAAAAGATAGCATATCCGCTACGCTCTTTTCTATTTACACTGTTTACCCTACTCCTCGCACGCCCCCATACTATTATCTTCTTCGTTCTCCTCTCGGTTTTTCGCAGCTTTTGCCTTTTTTAATTTTGCATATGCCCCTAAATATTCGCATATTACCGCTACCGGATCCCCTCTCAGCGTGTCTTTCGTCCAACGCTCCAACTCCTCACCCACTCTCCCTCCTCTCCATTCGTCCATCCCCCTTACCGAAACTTTCTTTAGCATCCTCCTCGCTGTTTGTCACTTCCAGATATGCTTTAGGCCTTCCTCTTCCTCTAGGCATATTTCGCAGGTCCAGTTGCCGAAACCTCTCTTTTCCACTTTCCTTACATTTCCGCATCTCAATCTTGCCCATTGTTCCTTCACTTCCCCCTTCAACTCTTTGTTATCCCAGTATTTCTCTCGCTCGCACCCCACCTTTATTCCCTTGTACCAAGGGCAGAAGGAACAACTGTCCACTTTGACCCAATCTCCTTACGTGTCTTGTTCCGTTTTCCTTTCTGCCCCCTCGTTTAGGTATTTCCCAATCCTCTCCCAGCTTCCTGCGTTTGACCATATCAGGCCTATCACTCTCCCATCCCCTACCCCATCCATCGCCTTCTTTAACTCCTTCCCCCATCTTAATGGGTGACCGTTAAGCATATTTCTCACTTCCTCTCTCAGGCATACCTTCGGCCATCTCCCTTCTTTCATTTTCAAAATTTGGACCTGGTAATGTCCTGTCCTCCTCCGTGTCTCCATTTCCACCCTCCTCCTGCCTGCTTCCAGCTTCCAAAGGTAACTTGGCGTGTTCCTTGCTACACCCAGAGCTATTTTCACCAATTTTCCCTGTAGCTTCTCTATTTCCTCCCTTCTCTTCCACCCCCAAATCTCTATTTCGTATAGTGCTCCCGCCTTGACTAGAGAGTCAAACGATTGAAGTCGCTTCTTTAATCCCTCCACCTTTGCCCTCTTCATTACTCCCCATACCGCGTTTGCTGCTTTTTGTGCTCTTGCCACCAACGTCTTTATATGCAGCCCTCCTGTGTTCCGCGTCGAGAACCAGTACCCTAGGTACTTGAACTCATTGACCACCTCTACTTTTTCCACCTTGTACTTCCATTCCTCTCCTTTTTTTCTCCCTCCCCCATTCCTAAACACCATGATCTTTGCCTTTTTCACATTTACCTTCATTTTTGCTCCTTCTACATATTTCTCCAGTCGCTCTTTCATCCTCCCCAGCCCTTCCGCATCCTCTGCCAGTACCGCAATATCATCTGCATATTTCATCGCATAAAATGTTACGCTGCCCATGACCGTTCCTCCTATTCCTTCTTTTTCCCACACGTCATCCATGAGACAAACATTATACTGTTTGATTGAATTAATGGTTCGTCTTGATTGCAATACACATATCGAAAGGGAGGGGGTAGAAAGGTGCGGAGAGAGAGGAGTTATATATATATATGTATGTATATGGTTATGTTTGAAAAATCTACAGCATGATATTCGATAAAACTATCTAATTATCACAATGATATTAACTATTTGATATAGTTTATGCGATACAACAAA
This sequence comes from Ophion obscuratus, assembly GCA_964007375.1. Taxonomy (NCBI): domain Eukaryota; kingdom Metazoa; phylum Arthropoda; class Insecta; order Hymenoptera; family Ichneumonidae; genus Ophion; species Ophion obscuratus. The sequence goes on from OZ023320.1 coordinate 44,842,236, forward strand.
TAATTATAGGAATTCATGTGGTCTGCTATGCCACCGAAATGCTACAAACACTCGGTAGCATAGAGGCAACGTGCGTAGCTATAGGTAGGTATGTTCTAGGTTCGATCCCATGTGGATGCAGACATGTTCTCTGCGAAAAATTCCATTCAGAAGGCCAGGGAATGACGGATTATGATACAAAATCATTGTGGTAGAACTGTTAATGAAGTATTTGAAGTTATTTTGGATGTATGAAATATTTTATTAAATATTCTGAAAAATATATTTCAAACAAATAGGATCGTAGTGATTTTACTTTACTTTACTTGATTTACCTTTTTACTGACCGTTTGAATGCTCCAAAAATGCTTGAGATTTACAAAAATATTTATTGCCGAGTGCAGAACGTTGGTTCACAAAGAACAACGAAGACTGGATCCTAGAGGGGGACAACGATACAAAACACTGGAGCAAGGTGTGCAGTGGAAGGCGAAATCCGGCATCACTACTCTGAATTGGCCGTCACAATCACCTGACGCTTTTCCGATTGAGAATGTGTGGGCGTATATCAAACAAAGAATGCGAGAAAAGAGAATATTCACCGTGAAGACGTCAACTCGGAAAATTTGTCGCATTCGGAGGTCTCTACCACACGAATACGCCGTCAGTTTGGTCGAAAGCATGCCCCTGAGATGCCGGGCGATTATCAACGCCGATGGAGACTGGACCGCGCACTAAATCAGATTGCATTTTTGTTCTAACTAAGTACAATGTCTCCATGTGTTTGTAAGTTTCGATCAATAAATATTTCTGAAAATGTGCTCGTTTACGCTCTTACCTGACACACTGTACATGTCAAATAAAGTCAATTGATAAACATACTGCACCCGGATAAATTAATTTCGTCCCATTTTCTTCTATTTTCCAACATTTAAGACACCCAAGAGTTCGAAATAAGAACATTCAAACGGCGAATGTGGAAAATCATTTTTATCACATTCGGTCACCTGGCAGCAGCAGCAATAGCAATATTTTTATCAACTTGTCACCGAATCATTCGCCACTCGTTTTTCGCGACGCAGCGCGATCATTTTCTATTGCGCCCACGTACTCGTTCCCGAGGGCGATCAACGATAGAACACGAAAGTCAATTTTGAGTAACGCCCAATAAACGCGGACTCGAAGTGCGTTGAAATATCAACGCTGCGCAACTTGTTTATCCTTGAGAATATATATACGTCCTTGCGAAGCACGGCAAGTCGTGATTTATTTACTTTCCATTAAGCTCGTTCCCGCTCCGGCAACCAATCATTCCGAGGCACGAGTCCTCCTGGCAGTATAGACGGTGATGTTCCGTTGTACGTATCCGCCGCTTCTTTCTCTTCCCATTCGAAGAATTTTCGCAACAATGACAAAAAATATTGCGTATAGTTTGTAAATTTTACCAGGTAAATATATATACGTGTGCTCGTTAATGGACAAAAAACTATAATAATAATCATTATTATTATTATTTATTATTATTATCATTATAATAAAACACCAAATTAAGATAATTAAAAAATAATGATAATGATAGTAGTAATTATTATTATTATAAAAATAATATAAAAATATATTTTTCGATGTGATATTCGGTAAACTCAAGCCGTGTTTCGCGGAGGCGAGCGTTGGAAAAGAAATAAGCGATCAAGGACAGAGGAGATATTTCAAAAGTAGTGAGGATGAGGACGGGTAATGTATGGGCGCCAGTTAAGTGATAAAAAAAATAAAAATAAATAATAATGAGAGCGAAAGGATGTATGAAAGCGTCACCACGAGGAGTGGCATGAAGAAGGAGCGGTCGCTAAGAAGAAAAGAGGACGCGACCACCGGGCGTTTAGTTATAGAGGCACGAAAACGTGGCGCGCCCAGGATACGGAGTCTGGAAAGATTCTGAGGGACCCGAAGAAATGGAAAATGGTAGGAAAAAAATTCCGATCGCGATAACAAAAATTTGTTTGGGTTTTTTTGGGTTTGGGTTATAATTGAAGCATTTATAACAAAATGCAAGGTGTTGGCACCACTGATCCAGGAATAGGGGACGTTGCAACCTCGCTAAATCCCATGAAGAAATTTTGACCGGGATACCCTATGTCCGGACAAATCCCAATCAGGATTTGTCATGGATTCCCCAAAACCGGTATCCCGGTTAGAATCCAACTTGCATCAGTATCGGCATATGTACGACGACGATGGCATCATTTTGAAAATTTTAGCGTCACGTGTATTTTCTGTATTACTATGGAATTCCTATCTATAGATAGGAATTTCTGTCTATAGATTCCTATCTATAAAATTCCTATCTATAGATAGGAATTACATAGTAATACCGAAAATACACGTGATGCCAAAATTTTCAAAATTATGCCATCGTCGTCGTACATATTCCAATACTGATGCAAGTTGGATTCTAATCGGGATACCGGTTTTGGGGAATAAGTCTCTGTTTATACCCACCGACATGTCGGTGGGTATAAACATGTATTAAAGACAAATTAAAATCAAATTCACAATGATTAGATTAAAATTTACACCAACCGTGAGTTCTTACGTATTTCGAGAGAAAACATTTCGTCGAGGCAAAGAAATTTTTGCAAAAAAAGTTGTGAGTTTCAAATATTACATTATAAATATGAAAAAAATCACAAAATGAGTTGTGAATTTCCTCAAGTTGAAGAAAATAAAAATCGAATTCACGACAGTTATATTAAAATTTACACCACAAGTGTAAACATATTTTGAGAGAAAACATTGTATTGAGGCAAAGAAATGTTCGCAGAAAAAGTTATGTGCAAAAATTTCTTTGCCTCGAGGCAATGTTTTCTCTCAAAATATGTACGAATTTACTTTTGGCGCAAATTTTAATCTAATCATTTTGAATTTGATTTTAATTTGTCTTAAATACGAAAAAATTCACAACTAATTTTGTGAATTTTTTTGTATTTATAATTTCTTGTCAATACATTTGCATTCACAGATTTTGATGTGAATTTTTTTTAATTCACATCAAAATCTCGCGATGAGCGCGATCTGCCATTTGAATCTTTGGACAAATTTTTTTTTTACTGATAGTTTAATGCACCAAAACTTTATAAATGTTATTTATTTTTATAATACATTTAACATGTCATAATTCCATTTTTGACATGTTATTTCAGCCTGTATTGACCCGTGATCCTTCCCAGATTCCTCAATGATTCCATGGGGAATCTATTTAGAGTCATTAAAGGATCCGGTTCTGGATCCCTAATGGAATCCAGTTTACGGATCTTACATTTAGTCTTCGAATCTGATCGGATATCGGATTAGATCCCGACTGGGAGCCCGGGATACAAGTCAGAATCCAGCTGTATCCCTGCCAAAATTTCTGCACGGGATGTAGGGACGAAGTTTAGTACAGTAAAAGAGACGAAAACCCAGCACGTTTAGCGTAGTATATGAATTTTTTACTTCGGGTAGATGGTTTCATACTGAAAGTAACCCCAATAAAATGTTGCCCCTCAACTCGCCCTAACCCTAAGAAATAGGGGTTGAAAATTTAAAAATCGCTGTACCTTGTTGGAATAATAAAATTTGTATAAAGTTATCTGACGTCCAACCCCCTATCTTTCAAAATAGCGGCACAAAAACGATTCGAAAATGCGGGGCTGATGCGAGAGTAGACAGCGCTGCGTCCGTGATAGGCATAGGTGCCCGTGCGGAAATTAAGTTGGGGCTATGATCGGGCCCCAATAATATTCCCCTAACTTTATTCGGGCCCTAATCTGGAAGCCACATGAGGGCCGTTAGGGGCCGGTCACACTTTGTCAACAAGGGCCATTAAAGGCGCAACGACCGGGGCCTTATAAGTTACCTCAATGGCGCCTCATCAAAACCACTTTAGCGCCCTGAAAATGCCTCAACGGCGCCTCAACAAAACCATTTCAGCGCCATAAAATATCCGTATCAGTGGATATACGTGTATGTTAAATGCGTCAGGGTATATCTGTATTTGTTTTTATGTAATTGTTCATGTGCATAGGGGTGGGCGTGAGTACATATGTATGTATGTGTGCGCGCGTAGAAATGTGATTGCGTGTTTGCATGTGAGCCTTTATGACAAACTGCCATGACAAAATTAATACAAAAAATAATGTGAGGCGAACTCTCTTCACTGCAAACATTTATTTTTGAGGAACTATCCACTATGATAACATTTTTTAGAATTGTGGTAGCTTGTAACACTTAAGTTGGAAATTATAAGATTATCACATTGATTATAGTTATATAGTTATGCCAGTCTTTTGCATTATTTAAACAAATATATTCTACTACACATCCATTCTAAGGAATGGATGTGTAGTAGTAATAAAAAAATATATGGGTCTACTAAATCACTGGAATCTATTTCCAATGAGGGAAAGAACTGGAAAACAAAGACTAATTTATTTACTTATCCTACACAATCAGATAAAGTTTATGAATGGGAAATATCAGCGAAGTCTTCAGAAGAAATAACTTTCCCTATGATGAGTATTGACCGGAAATTAGTTGCTATAAAAATATCGAGAAAACCGGTTGGGACTGTTCACACTTATGCGCTAGCATTGCTCCATGTATGAGTGAAACTATGAGTAATTGTTTGTAAAGGTTTCTTTAATTTGATAAATAAATACTGTCTGATGTTTGTCTGAATATGTGGGTTCATCGTTGATTTTTTATTTGCTAATGCCCTTACGCTTTTTCCCAATTTGCGTTCGATAATATTATTCGATCGATGTATATAATCGATTTGAATGATTGAAATACCATCAACCATGTAGCCTAAGCTATTTATACTGGTTTATCGCTATAGCAATCAGATCTGGGCCTATTGTGGAAATCCCAACTTGTTTATCCCTATACTGGCGAAGTCTGGGCCTATTGTGGAAATCCCTACAGGTTTATCCCTATAATGGCCAAGTCGGGTCCTATTGAGGAAATCCCTACAGGTTTATCCCCATAATGGCCAAGTCGAGGCCTATTGTGGAAATCCCTACTAGGGAAAGCACTAGGGAAGCCCTGAAAGGCCCTTATTTTTATTAGGGATGCCCTATCAGTTTTCCGCATGGGTGGTGGGACGTCAGATAACTTTATACGTATTTTATTATTCCAAACAACTTTTATTTGAAACATTTTTTGATCGGGCTATTAATTATCGAGATACGGCGATTTTTAGGTTTTCAACCCCTATTTCTTAGGGTTCGGGCGAGTTGAGGGGAAAAATTTGACTGGGGTTACTTCCAGTACGCAACCATCTACATTCAGTCAAAAATTCATATTCTATGCTAAAAAGTGCTGGGGTTTCGTCTCGTGTACTGGACTAGTAACCGAAGAGGTGGGAAACGAAGAAAACTCCAGATTTGAGAGGCAGGAGGGTAAAACAAATAAGCGGAAGGGACGAAGAGACGAAGGCGGTCAGACGACCGGAAACTGGGGTGGAGAAAAACAGAGAGGCATGCAAATATGTCTAGATGAATGGAGACCGGAATGGAAGACGTCATGGAAAAAATGTGGAAAACGGACTGAAGAGAAATCATAAAGGAAGTAAAAACAACGCTAAGTGAAAATGAGAAGGAAGAGAGGATTTAGAGGATGAACTAGTGTAAATGCAGGCGAAACTATGGCTCGAACAATCGAAATAGGAAGTGCAAGTTACGAATAGGCACTCAAAGGAAAAAAAACAATTACAAAATGACTTAAGGGCACCATAAGTCTACGATAACGGAAATATGAATGAGCTGGATGAGAAGGAAGGCAACGAACATCAAAGTGACGAGAACGGTAATCAAAAGACGATACACAAGAAAAATGTTGTCGATACTGGCGGCATTGTGAGAGAGATTAGTGAAAATAAATTAACACTGCACGAAGTTGAGGAACAACTAAACAGTGGGAACAATAGAGGTGAACACGACGACGAGAAAGCCAGACCAAAACAGCTGAAAGAAGACAGCAGGCATAAAGAAGGCTATCGAGGTCAGAGTGGAAGAGAGAAAAAGCAGAAAGAAGTAGAAAAACAAACTTTCTTGTTCCTCAAGCTAGACATTTGTTTTTTTTTCCCGTTGGATTAATCTCAAAATGGGCTTTTTTTTAGTAAAATAAAAAATATGGTTTTTCCATTTGAAATGTCGAAAAATATCGCGGTACCTCGTAAACGGGTGGATAAAAAAATCATTCCTATTACCATAAAATGTACTCCTTCAAATCATAAAACTTTTGTACGAAACATTTTTACGTACCTCTGTTGGGACGCCCTGTATAAGTTCGAGTCGATCGAATGAGAAACCTAGCACGCACTTTAGATTGACTGTATATCATCTGCTTTGCAAAAAGTTGAAAAAATCGCCCTGATATATATATACGTGTATGTATATATATTTTTTTTGACATCGACATCGGGGAAAGTTCTATGGACGGATAAAGAGCAGCATTCGCCGATTCACAGAGTTGTAAAGAAAAAGCGAAAGCAACATCGGGAACGTACGCCGTTGAAATTTGTGGAGCGATGAGAACTCTAGTGCGTGGTACTTCATCGTTTTTCGGCGATATACTATTTTACATATACAGGGTGTCCTATTTTAATCTTACACCTGATTTATCTCAACAAAATACTGCTGCCATCAAGTATTGAATATAATAAATCCTTGAGAGTTCAGACGTTAAAAAAAATCTTGTTTGGTCTAATATTCAAAATGGTGATGTTAAGATGGCCGACATGTTTCTTTAAAATGCGAATATGACTTTTTTCCACCAAAAAATTCGACAGCCCAAAACTCACAACTTTTGTAGGAATTTTTTTTCAATTTGCTTGAGGGTGGGTGTGAGTTTGTTTGGGTTCGTTCTATCATTAAAACAAATCCAAACAAGGTTTATGTCTCGGTGGCTCGTTTTTGTTTGACAACGGACACGACCAGCCTCAGAAACGTAATTCTTGTTTGGGTTTGTTTGGGTCAACGAACAAGCCCAAATAAAACCAAACAAATGCAAACTAACCCAAACAAACTCACACCCACGCACACGCACACTTACCCTAGGGATGATAAAGACTTTACCTCCTCGTGGTACATTCTGGATAGCGCTAAAATAGTATAAGGGTGTTGTAACCTAAAAATTATGAACGATATAAAAAAAAATACCGACAAAAGTTGTTAGTTACAGCCTGACAAATTTGTTGGTGTAAAAAAAGTCATGTTTACATTTTTTAATATGTCAGCCATCTTAACGTCGCCATTTTGAATTAGGGACCAAAAAAGATTTTTTGTATCGTCCTCTTTTGAACCCTAAAAGTTTTATTATACTCAATACTTGATCGGAGCAGTGTTTTTCGAGATAAATCAGGGTTATGATTAAAATCGGACACCCAATACAGGGTGCCCCGAAAAGTGACGTTCGAAAGGAAAATCTAGAGGCCTCGTATCTATACGTATCCGAATCACTCCCATGTACACTACCGGTTAAAAGTTTTCGATCACTTTGGATAATTGCAAAATTTTCGATCACTCTGGATAATTGCCGAATTATATTAGAATAATATGATTCATCGCTGCGGTTAGCCATCCGGTTATCGGACGAATATGCGTATGTTTTTCGTCCGGATAGCGACTCTGTTCACGCAGTTCACACTGTACAACGCCCCAAGCAATCAAACCCAAATGAACAAACCCAAACGAACGAATCTATAGAAACAAACACATCCCAACATACAAACCCGAACAAACTCACTCCAACAAACAAATCCAAACAAACAAACAAACCTATTCAAACAAACTCAAATAAAATTATAAAGATTTGATTCGGATGAATCATTATAACGTCATCGCATTCATATAATATTATACCGTAAATCATATTATAACGTTAGTTATTCGTCCAGATAGATTGTTTAACAATTAAACACATTCTATCCGGACGATTATACATATATGTTATTCGTCCGGATACTAGCTGACACGTATCACAATAATATGTACGTCTACTGGAAATACGGCGTGAACTGAGCCGCTATCCGGACGAATAACATACGCTTATTCGTTCGATATCCGGACGGGGAGACACTCCGATAATTCATTTTAAAGAGTTTATATAGTAACTACGTAAAATGAGAAATAAAATGAATTTGATCATTCTCATATAATTTTTCAATTATTCAGAGCGATCGAGAATTTAGCTATTATCCAAAATGATCGAAAATTTTTACACTGTTAGTATATGCTTAAGATCATTTTTACTTTTCAAGAAAAGAGCATCTTTTAGATTTTTTGCGAGGTTTCCAGTAGCACAGGTTTGATTTTTTTTCTCTTTCGTGTATGAGGTTGTCTTTTAGAAATGTTTAAAAGCAAATGGGCCTCATTTAGACTAGTATAAGTACTTTGTTTTTATTATCTGAACTTTAGCGACTGATCCTCTAAAACCTATTTTGTTCAACTTTTGATCGAAATCTAAAGCATCCAGCATGAGTGTTCAACAGTGCACTTCATAACAATAATGCAAGTAAATGCACTATTTTTATAATTAAGATAATTAATTTTGCGCATTAAGAAAAGCGCAAAAATAGTATATGCACAAAAGAGAAAAATAAAAAAAGGGGTTTCCCTCGAAAAGTAAAAAAAAATCACAGAACAAAGATGGGTTGGAATGCAAAATGCAAAATGCAAAATCGTTGGAATGCAATGAACAGGGGTAATTTTTCAATTGCTCGAATTGTCTTTTGGCGAATCTTCGTTACGAAAATCTCTCAATCATTTGCAAGTTGCTTATTTTGAGGTCTAGAATTTAAATTTACAAAACAAGATAGTGTAAAACAATTGAAATGAGGAAATTGCAATGCAATGAAAAGGGGTAATTTTTCAATTGCTCGAATTTTCTTTTGGCGACTCTTCGTTACGAAAATCTCTCAATCATTTGCAAGTTGCTTATTCAGAGGTCTAGAATTTAAATTTACAAAACAAGATATTATAAAACAATTAGAATGAGGAAATTGGAATATGAAAAAGAATTTTTGCTGCGTTCCAACGGACTTTTCGTTGCGTTCCAAACTTCAAGATCAGATTAATTCGGATAGGTATTGATGCGCGTTATCTAGATTTTGAGGACGTCACTTTTCCGTCCACACTGTATGTATATTTCGCATTCGATGCGAAAAAGTTTCGAAAGCACTTCGTGCAGCTCGCGCTTTGTATATCCACTGAGCACATGTTGAAAGAGAGACTGCGAGCGGGATAAGTGCAAAC
>OZ023320.1:44851707-44902815 GCA_964007375.1 Ophion obscuratus
CCATTACTGTGCCCATAGTACTGACGTCTTCCCTCGAATGAGATTGACGTTCCCATCGTTGAAATGCAATGACATTTTTATTTCACATGCTTCAACTCCTTACCAATTTTGAACACAGAAATCCTCTAACGATTTCTCGAGACGCTTAATTACAGATCTAGAATGAAAATGTGCAAAAAAAAGGTATTTATAATTACAAAAATGAGAAAACGAAAATACAAAAACGATGCAAGAACTTCAACACCATTCCCTCGAAGGGAGCCGAGCCTTTTCGCTTCTCTCTTCGCTCGTTTTCATTCGTTTGTCTCATTTTATTTCTGTGTTCTTTGCGCTTTGCCACTCCACTATGGTTTCGTCTCTTGCGGCGACGAGAAAAGTGCTCGCGGAATTGCTCGCGGTCGATGGCTCGCGAAGCCACGTCAACGACGATGCCGGGTATTAGGCATTACGTTATTTAAGACAAAAAAAAGGAGAAGTAGACGAAGCAGAAACGGATTAATGTCATACCGGAAAACAAAGTGTGCTTACAATGAGAACGTTGCTGTTTTCGGTTCTTTGCGGGTTACGGAGTCTCTACAGTTTTTTTTTTTTCGTGGCCGATTTTGTTTACGTGAAAGAGCTGTGACTCTCTTTGGGTGGGGGGGCTTTCGTGAATGGGATGCGAGAGAAGAGAAACTAAAGATAATAAGAAAGAGCGAGAGAGCAAGAAAACGAGAAAGAGAGCGAGCGAGAAAAAACGAGCACGGCAATACACGAAAGTTTCAAGCCGCCTGTCCCTCGCTTATCGCGCCTTGGTCCTTTTTGCCGAATCCTCTCACGTTTCTCGAATTCGCTCCATTTTATTTTTATCCGCCTTTTTTTGTTATTTGTCGCACGCTCTGTCGCACCCTCCTTTCGGAAATTCAGTATCCGTGTATTCACTTACAGCCGTACGAACTTTTTTGATCGTCGGCCAAACTTTGATGCAGTTTTGTCCTCGCACGGGGAGACCGAAAGAGGAATGAGAGCGCGTCCCGTGCGAAAAAATGACAACACAGCGCGCAGCTGGGTTCCGACATGGGGCCATCAGGTTTGTAGTCCAGTAAAAGAGACGAAAACCAAGCACTTTTTAGCGTAAAATATGAATTTTTGAATGAAGGCAGACGGTTGCATGCTGAAAGTAACCCCGGTAAAATTTTGGAAATCAACTCGCCCCAACCCTAAGAAATAGGGGTTGAAAACTTAAAAATCGCCGTTTCTCGATAATTAATAGCCCGATCAAAAAATGTTTTAAACAAAAGTTGTTCGGAATAATGAAATACGTATAAAGTTATCTGACGCCCAATGACAAGGACGCAGCGATACGTCTACTCCGCTCGCACACGCATCAACCCCAAATTTTAGAATCGTTTTTGTGCCGCTATTTTCAAAGATAGAGGGGTGGACGTCAGATAACTTTATACAAATTTTATTATTCCAAACAAGTTTTGTTTGAAACCGTTTTTGATCTTGCTATTGATTATCGAGATACGGCGATTTTTAAGTTTTCAACCCCTATTTCTTAGGGTGGGGGCGAGTTGAGGGGCGACGTTTTATTGGGGTTACTTTCAGTATGCAAACATCTACCTTCAGTCAAAAATTCATATTCTACGCTAAAAAGTGCTGGGCTTTCGTCTCTTTTACTGGACTATTGGGTGGTCGAATTGAAAAAGGCTCGAGCCAGGAGACCAATCAAAGTCGTCAAATATTCAACTGGTGGCTCAAATTATTCTTCAAACATTTTTTAGCTGAATTTTGATCATCGATGTCTTTGAAATTTTTATATAAATGTTTGGCGGATTTCATAGTCGCTGAATTTCATGTTATAATTTTCAAATTTAGAATGCCGCACGAAAATCTTGAAAATCCAAGATTTGTTTGAATTAGAATTTAGCATTTTGTTTGCATTAATTTATTTGGGTTATGGGCGCTGAATATCATATTATAATTCCCAAATTCAAAAGGGCGCGCAGAAATATTGAAAATCCAAGATTTCGTTGAATTTTATTCGGCCATTTTGTTTGGGCTTGTTTGGGTCTGTTTGTTTGGGTCATCGGGGCTTAATTTGACGTTGTCATTCCCAAAATCGAAATAGCGCAAAACAATATCGAAAACCCAAAACTTGGTTTAATTTTTATCCACCTTTTTGAACTTTTAATACTAGGGCCCTAGTAATCGTAGAGAAATTCAATCCGGCCCAACTCACAACAGTCCGTTTTTTCTGCTACGTCGAAGTTTGCATCATCCCAATACCTACTTTTAGTAGAGTCGTGCTGTATATTGGAATCGGAAAAAATTAGAAGAAGGCTAGTTTTTTGACAGGTGATTTTATGGGTGGCACGAGTGCTAAAACCAAGTTTGCCTAAAAATCGGGGGGTAGGGTTGTTTTTAGGGGATGGGGGTGGTTTAATGCCAAACTACAACCCCCACAAGGTCGGCGCCGGGAGACAAAATGTTCAGAAAAATCTGGGTTTTATTTTTGTCCATAGCGCCGAAGTCGTGGAAGTTCATTTTGGAGGTGAAAAAGTGGGGTGAAATTTTGAAATATCAGTTTTCATTCGATAACTCTTTAGGACAAAGTCATACAATTTTTGTTCAAATGGAAACGTTGTAGCCCGTGAAAAGACGCGTCGATCGAGTATTCGATCAACGCTCTCCAATAATATCTTCACCCCTAAAAGAATTGTTGAAGAATTAACAAAAAAATTGTTTATTGAATAACTCAAAAACAATCGATTTTTTGGGGATGGTTCAAATGTACGAAATGTAGAGAATAATTTTCTCTATATTTTCGTTCCTATGCACAACTTTTGAATTTTGCTTTTTTGAACCCCTCTCAGGGGTTGAAAATTCAAAATAATATTCTGGGAAAACTATTGACCCAAACTAAAGAGATACGAGTTTGGCGCTGTGGACAAAAATGTAGCTGAGGGTTGAAACTACAAATTCTTTCACAGCGGCGAATTCGTGCCGTCAATAGTTTTCCCAGAATTTCATTTTGAATATTCAACCCCCGAGAGGGGATGGAAAATCAAAATTCAAGGGTGGCCCATAGCAACGAAAATATGGAGAAAATTATTCTCTACATTTCGTACATTTGAACCATACTCGAAAAACCGATTGTTTTTGAGTTATTCAATAAACTATTTTTTTGTTTTGTTTTTTAACCATTTTTTGGGGGTGAAGATATTATCGGAGAGTGATGATCGAATACTCGATCGACGCGTCTTTTCAAGGGCCACAACGTTCTCATTTGAACAAAAAACGTACGATTTTTTTCTAAAGCGTTATTGAATTAAAACCGACTTTTCAAAATTTCACCCCACTTTTTCACCCTCAAAATGAACTTTCACGACTTCGGCGCTGTGGACAAAACTAAAGCCCGGATTTTTCTGAACATTTTGTCTCACGGCGCCGACCTCGTAGGGGTTGTAGTTTGGCATTAATCCACCCCCATCTCCTTTCATCCCCTAAAAAAGAACCCTACACCCCGATTTTTAGGCAAACTTGGATTTAGCACCCACGACACCTATAAAATCACCTGTCAAAAAACTAGCCTTCTTCTAATTTTCTCCGATTCCGGGTTTTTTCAGCGACAGCACGACTGTACTATTTCATTATTATCCAAATTCTTTTTTTTTGCGGTTTTACCTATCGAAGCCTATAGATAGCACGTTCAAAGAAGAGTAATTCTCGTAGCTAAAATCTGTCAAAAGAATTTCAGAAAAGAGAATTCCATTGCATTCAAACGATGCAAATTTTAGTCTCGTTTTTTTTCTTCGATTCGATTGGCGTTCGTGTTGAAGAATCGTTCAACGAGAATGCACGTGGGAAAATATCGCAGCGGCATTTTTTTTCTTATATAAATAGTATCATGTCGTGTGGACATGTATATACATATATATCGAAGTTATAGTGGCACAAGTGCCAGCGATAGTGGAGCAGAAAAAATAGTTGCACAAAAGCTCTAGCAGCGAACACCCCTATGAAGGATCGTCCGTATAGCTGTACACATGCGCTTGTATTGTGCATTGAAAGATCGAGAGTGCATATCGAGCGAGTGCAGGGGGAAGTAATTTTATAATGCAGGTAAGTTCAAGGTAGGATTTCAAAGGTTGCGATCCAACATTACTCCCATAATTTTTTCTATTGTGACGTAAATAAAAATCTAAGATTGGACGATAATGACAATTATTGAGAAAAAAAACAATCACCTTACCGAAATGTGGTTCGCTGAGAGAATTTTTCTCTTCGGAACTCGCATTCCTCACAAACGTGATACTACTATGAACTTGAAGTTAGCATTGTTCGAATGCAACAGAAATTAATTCTTCGCAATTACTAATTTTTTTTTAACGATTTAGACTGTGACGATCGCTCCAACGTTTCTACATATTCTTATTAGAATTTTACGACCTCAATTTGCAAAAAAGCCTTCGGTAATGATAAAAATAAAGAAACAACATATGAACAAAAGATATAGGGATATTTTGCAAGACAACGAAATTTGTTTCGAAAACATTTCATTTTTCCATTTCAAAAATTGCAATTGACATCAGTTCTAATCGATATAATATTTTTCATGGATCATGCAGTATTTTCAGTGTCGAATAATTTATCACGATAAAAAAAATTGTAGGGCCCGAGGAATGAAAAAAAAACTTTTTCCTATCGAGTTTTTTTTATTGGTTTATTAGGATCTTCTTATTTAAATATTGATCTCGCTCTTTTTGTTGCAACTTTTCTGTTCCTGCAGGAAACTATTCAAGTCCTTCATATATCTCCGTTTTTCAGTATCTCTTTTTCTTGAGCCTTTCTTATGCATATCCACACATGCGTAACCAAAACGGTGTCAACATTTCATTATTTATTACGAAATACCCGTGCTTATTATTTTTTTTTTAATTTTGAGGGAGGAATTAAATAAATGTCTAACGATTTCAAGGAATGTTTTTTAGCATTGAAAACGCTTTGATAAAACTGTTTATGTTCGTTGAGGTAGGCTGGATATCCCCTATACCCAGCCCGAGTTAGCTGCATGTCACGCGACAGTAACGCTACCCCCACTCCACTGCCAATCTGTTGCAGTAAAGTGGAGGGGAGCTGCGACATGCTGAATGCCTGTGATTGATTGTAAAATGCCCTCTCTCCACCCAATTCTAATCTTGTTATTAATTAAAAAATTATTTTACAACTTATATTCAAAATATATTACACAAATTGTATAACATCTATAATACAAACTCAAATGAACCCAAACAAACCCAATTATTTATATATCTCAATGTAACAATAGTTTTGGAAAATAATAAAAACCAACTCATATTATTTACATGTACCGGTTTTTGATTACCCGAAAAGTCTGATTACATTTTCACTGCCTTGAAATAGTTGCACTTTGTGTAATATCTGTAGATTTTTTCTGATTTCGCTGAATTTTTAGTACCTTGTCAGCTTGCTAGTGTACATGAAGTCTTGACAGTTACACTCCAGAGTAATAATGTTGATACTCAAAATACAGAAAAAAAGACAACGGGGATTTATCTGCCAAATCTGTTTTGTGGGAAGATTTCGAAACATTTCGAACTCTTGTATTCGAAAAAAAACCTACAAAATAATCGAATAGCATCTATTGAAGAAGTCAGATTACATGCAAAATGATAATTTCGGAAAAATTACCCACATATCGTCCCATTCCAAGGATGCAAACTTCAACGTCATATACTACTTATATTCATAAGGGCGCTGAATAATCTTAGTTGTATTTGTGCCAAACGATGTATTGGAGTGGGATCAATCGTTGGTGGAAAAAGAACAAGGGACGCGATCAGGGAAAGCACGTCGGCGAGGCAAAAACACTTTGCCATGTGAGATTCGTTGGACATTGACAGGTGTAGAGAAAAATTTGCTCGATATGGACGACACGAATATAATTTAACGAAGAAAAAGCCACAAAGTTAGCCATTACTCGCGTATCCTAAATGCACGTGGACCGTTGTCCAACTTTTGGTGCAGTTCGTTGAAGCGAACAGGGAAGTTTGTTCGAGTCGATGAAAATTTTATTGGCATCGGATAAGTCCATTTTTCCAGATTCAATCACATCAACCGGATGATTCACTCCGTACATAGATCCCATTCAATTGAAAATCAAATGAACGCTCATTGATCCCAGGCTTGAATCATTTTTCTTTGAATCAAGCTCATCCTTCTTGTCGCTTCGACTCCACAAGATTTTTAGTTGACCCCAACAATTGCCAATTTAACGAAGATTCACCAATGAAATTCCGTTCAATATGATTTTCGCAGGGTTGCCCTAGTCATCCGCATATTCTGAATCCACGTCGACCTATGCGCAACTTTTGATGCACTTCGTTCGAGCGAACAGTCCTTAGCTTCTGCTCAGTTAAATCTTACGTTTTCTCAGCCTCCATCATAGTTGATTCGAACAAAGATCCCATTCCATCACGAATCCAGCTCAGCATATCCCATCATAGACGCAAATGTGTCTTATTCCTCGTAATTGTCGACGAATCAATTGTTCCGACCAATCTGCCAGTCTTCGCCCGGCTTTCCATTGAAAAAAATCGGCAATGCACTCGGCTCGTTGATATACCACAATTCAGCATATTTTACTCTATGTAATAAATATAGTATAGTACAGTCGTGCTGTCGCTGAAAAAAGCCCGGAATCGGAGAAAATTAGAAGAAAGCTAGTTTTTTGACAGGTGATTTTGTAGGTGCCGCGGGTGCTAAATCCAAGTTTGCCTAAAAATTGGGGGTGTAGGGTTCTTTTTTAGGGGATGAAAGGAGATGGGGTGGATTAATGCCAAACTACAACCCCTACGAGGTCGGCGCCGTGAGACAAAATGTTTAGAAAAATGCGGGCCTTAGTTTTGTCCGCAGCGCCGAAGTCGTGGAAGTTCATTTCGAGGATGAAAAAGTGGGGTGAAATTTTGAAAAATCAGTTTTAATTCAACAACTCTTAAAAAAAAAATAGTATACTTTTTGTTCAAATGGGAACGTTGTAGCCCTTGAAAAGACGCGTCGATCGAGTATTCGATCATCAGTCTCCGATAATATCTTCACCCCCAAAAAAATGGTTAAAAAACCAAAAAAAAATAGTTTATTGAATAACTCAAAAACAATCGGGTTTTCGGGAATGGATCAAATGTACGAAACGTAGAGAATAATTTTCTCTATATTTTCGTTGCCTATGGCGCAACTTTGAATTTTGCTTTTCAACTCCTCTCAGGGGGTTGAAAATTCAAAATGAAATTCTGGAAAACTATTGACGGCGAAACTAGAGCGTGGAAGAATTCGTAGTTTGACGCTGTGGACAAAACATTTTTGTCCACAGCGCCAAACTCGTATCTCTTTAGTTTCGGTCAATAGTTTTCCCAGAATTTCATTTTGAATTTTCAACCCCTGAGAGGAGTTCGAAAAAGCAAAATTCAAAAGTTGCGCATAGGAACGAAAATATAGAGAAAATTATTCTCTACATTTCGTACATTTGATCCATCCCCGAAAAATCGATTGTTTTTGAGTTATTCAATAAACAATTTTTTTGTTAATTCTTCAACAATTCTTTTGGGGGTGAAGATATTATTGGAGAGGGCTGATCGAATACTCGATCGACGCGTCTTTTCAAGGGCTACAACGTCTCCATTTAAACAAAAATTGTATGAATTTGTCCTAAAGAGTTATCGAATGAAAACTGATTTTTCTAAATTTCACCCCACCTTTTCACCCCCAAAATGAACTTCCACGACTTCGGCGCTATGGACAAAAATAAAACCCGGATTTTTCTGAACATTTTGTCTCCCGGCGCCGACCTCGTGGGGGTTGCAGTTTGGCATTAATCCACCCCCATCCCCTAAAAAAAACCTACCCCCCAATTTTTAGGCAAACTTGGTTTTAGCACCCGTGGCACACACAAAATCACCTGTCAAAAAACTAGCCTTCTTCTATTTTTTTCCGATTCCAATATACAGCACGACTGTACCACTAAGAATGTATAAATAAGGTAGTGTTCGCAATGAGCAATCGAATAATGGTGATTTTAATTTCTAAAAACACAAAATGAATTTTATAATTTGATTAAAAAAAAATACTTTTTCTATCTGTTCAACGAACATGCGAAACGGCAGCCACCATAATGAATTCCGATGTCACGTCATTGACATAGTAAACAAAGAAAGCGGTAGTCGTATTAATCTCTAACCTGTGAAAGAAAGCATCAATAACTATATATTCTCGTTTGTCATAGTTAATTGCAAATTTTCAAATAGTTATCTGTACTTCAAAAAAGAACAAATGTGTTTTTTTTCGTACTATGACTTTGGATCTTTTCTCGCAAGTTTTAACCAAGTCTTCCTCATATTTATGTCAATTGGCATTTTAAACCACAACTTTCTCGGTGTTTTTACACTAGTATTCTTACATTTAGGAACACGCCAATGATAGGGATTGTAACTCACTTTTAAATAAAAAAAATGTACGTATTCACAATTGGCCCAGCGTCGGTGTTTACTATGCAAGTGACGTCACGAACCGAAGCTGCATGGCGGCTAGCGTTTTCGCGCGGCAATTTTAAATGTAAAATTGAAATGCATTTTTCTGCCACTTATCGAGTTCATAAAATAGAAATAAAAATTGTACGTTGTTGCTCTTTGATGTTTCTTCCAAGGGACCAATCCAGACGGAACGGGGTTGTGCACGCGGCAAAATTGAGCCTCGTCCCGGGACTTGGTTCGTGCAATAGAGCGGATAATTAAAAAAAAAGAGAAAAAAGAGACAGACGAAACGAAGCGAGAGTCCACGAAGGTAATAAAAGTGTGCTCGGAACTCTCGTGAGAACTTTCTCACGACGTTGATCTTTTTTTTCTTCCTCTTTTCTGTTCGTTTATCAATGCTCGCTCCTCTTCGTACCTCGCGTTTCCGTGTTTCTCTTGGCTTTTTATTCGCTCGAACGAGCTCTTTTGCCACTAAGTGCTTCGCGATACATTGTTTGCTAAAAAGAATCCAAACAATCTGCACAACAGCCGGGAATATTCGTAAATTTGTCAACCCCCTATAAAAGCAGCAAACACCCAATGGGTCTGAAATGTGCGGGTTTTAAAAGTTTTCAACCACCGAAACCCATCTTTATCGGGGGGTGAAAGTTGAAAAAAAATCACCGCTCCAGTGGTTTTGAGATAACAATTTTTTTACTGGTGTTACATGTATTGTTCCCTAGAAGGAGAAGCGAAAAAAAATTGCAACGATTTTGGTAGTCCGAATTCAAAATAGCGACCAAATCCTCCATGGGCTTATGTTCGCGATTTTTAATTTTTTGAAAAATTGTTTTTCTCGAATAACTCGACCATTTTCAATTTTTGGGTGAAAATTGTAAGGACTACACTTGTAGGAAATTCAATTTCCTACAACTTTAGTTATTACAGTTTTTCCTCTACGATCGGTATTTTTCGAATTAAACCTGAAAAAAGCGACGCAGTAAACTATTGCATTATTTCGTTTATTTATAGCTTTAGAGCATAAATGAACATAAATAAACTTGTAAGGAATTGAATTTTCGATAATTTTGGTATTCACCTTTTTTTTCCTACAATCAATATTTAAGGTGGTAAGCCAACGGCAAAGGAAAAGAACCATCAAAATATCTTTTCCGCGAACCATTCGACAACTGAATGTCTCTGTGAAATGAAATTCAAACTACGTTTGTTAGTATTTTTATTAACGGCAAGGAGCCTACGAAAAGAATTGGACGATCTTCACGAATTGAAACAGCAGCGGATCTTTCTAAAGCTAAATCTGAATTTAATTCAGAAGATTAAAATCCGGGACATATCCAGCCGATTTTCCGCAAAGTTGTAATGAGAACACCGCGAGTACCCGATACTGGCAGAAAGATAACGCGTACGACCGCATTTCCCATTTCCAAAATCTTCACCCTCACGAATTCACGTACGTGTATAATGTTCCTCGTATATATCTACGGCGAAATCGTATCTCTGGCACGTCGTTTACGTTCGCCAACGACCTACATTAAAACGATATATATGCAGGATCATACACGGGAAGAACCGCCACCCAGTCGCCATTCAGGACTGCATAGAATGCACAAAACAAGGACACTCGGAGCAAACATTGCCCGTACACATATAATCCGTTGCGGCATTCAGGAAGCTCTCCTACGAGCGGAGGCCGCGTGTAATTTACGTAACGACGAATGCTGCCTCCTATAGAAACGCGGGGATGCATTGAATTTTTATTTTATTTTTTTCTCGCACTTTTCCGAACAACTTGTGTATCCGCCGACTTGGATTGTTATCTTTTTTGTCACGTATGTACGTAATTCAATGGGACTCGTCTATTTTAACGGAAGTGGGGAAAAATAGCGATTGTATAACAGACGGAATGATGGTGAAGATTGCGTAGCCTTGGAATGCGATAAAAGTTTTTCATATTGATAACTTGCTGTTCGTGTGTTTTTGGCACTTTCCGGATACGAGAATTGCTCGCATGTTATTCAAAGATTTTTTTACCGAAGTTCTACAACCTGTTTAGGTAAGAAAAATATCTTGGAAAAATTTAAGAAGCCCTGATAATGTTCCACTATCCATTCAACAGGGGCAATAGGTTATATACCCTTCGTTTCGGAGTTGGGCCAGTATTATTTATTTGCGCTCGCTCAATATTGGCTGTCACTATCCAGCCAGTACTGGCGACCAGTGCCGTGCAAACGCTGTCGCCGAGCTTAGGAGCAGTGTCATCATTTCGGAGTTGCGCCAGTATTGCTTATGTGCTCTGGCCCAATATTGTCATTCAGTATCCAGCCAGTACTGGCGACCAGTACTGTGCAAACACCGTTGCCGAGCTTAGGACTAGTGTTACCATTTCAGAGTTGGACCAGTATTGTTTATACGCTCTGGCCCAATATTCGCATTCAGTGGTCAGCCAGTATCGTGCCAACGCTGGTGCCGAGCGTAGGGCCGGCCTAACATTTTGGAATTGGGCCAGCATTATTTGTGCGCGCTGGCCCAATATTGGCAGCCAGTAGTCAGCCAGTATTGTACCAACGCTGTTGCCGAGCTTAGGACCAGTGTTATCATTTCGGAGTTGGGCCAGTATTGCTTATATGCTCTGGCCTAATATTGGCATTCAGTATCCAGCCAGTACTGGCAAACAGTACTGTGCAAACGCTGTTCCTGAGCTTAGGACCAGTGCTATCATTGCGGAGTTGGGCCAGTATTGTTTATACGCTCTGTCCCAATATTGGCATTCAGTGGTCAGCCAGTACCGAGAGGCAGTATTGTGTCAACGCTGTTGCCTGGCCCAATATGCGCTGGCTGCGCTGGCCCAATATTGGCAGGCAAATAGTCAGCCAATACTGGAAGCCAGTATTGTGCCAACGCTGTTGCCGATCTTAGGCCCAGTGTTATCATTTCGGAGTTGGGCTAGTACCGTTTATCTCCTGACTGTGTATCGTCAGCCAGTATCGGCAACTCCGGCACCAGTACTAGTTCGAGACTTCGCCATTATGCCGTTCGCACATGGGATTACACCCGTTTTTATAAAGTTGTCTCAATTTGATCCTCTGGTTGTAATAAACTACTAGAATTTTTATTTCTATTTTATGAAATCGATAAGTGCCATAAAAATGCATTTCAATTTTTCATGTCAGATTTCGACGCCAAAACGCTAGCCATGCTGCTCCGGTTCGTGACGTCACTTGCACAGTAAACATTGATGTTGCGCCAATTGGGAATACGTACATTTTGTTTTGGTTAAAAGTGAGTTGCAATTCCTATCATTGGTGTGTTGTTCCTAAGTGTAAGAATACTAGTTTTAAAACACCGGGAAAGTTGTGGATTAAAATGCCAATTGATACAAGTATGAGGAAGACTTGGTTTAAACTTGCGAGAAGAGATCCAAAGTCGTAGTCCGAAAAAAAGCATTTGTTCTTTTTTGAAGTACAGATAACTATTTGAAAATTTGCAACTAGCTATGACAAACGAGAATATATAGTTAGAATATAAACGGCGGCTGCCTTTTCGGATGTTGATTGAAGAGATAGAGAGTATTTTTTAAATGAATTTTTTATTTGTCTTTTTATAAATTAAAACCAACATTATTCGATTGCTTATAGCGAAAACGACCTTTTCTATACATTCTTAGTATTCTTCTTACATAGAGTGAAATACCCTATTTTAAAGAGGGCGAACATGGGGCAACGTGCAACTGTATTTTCTTCTTGAGGAAGAAATCCGGGAAAAGGTGAATTTCGACAATTTTTCATGGGTACCCAGTTGACGGAACGAATATTCTGTTTGGTGGAATTTCTTTTACGTATGTTCAAGTGTCTCTGCAATTTTTTTCACGACATTTTGTAACAAAATGGCCACGCTGAAGCTGGATCAAGCGAGTCGCCGTTGTCTGATAGTGTCCTGTGGTCGGCAACATTATATCGCCAATTCCTCACCGATTGACTTGACATTTTTTTTTGACAACCTTATAATAACATTTTTTCATCAAAGTACGTAGGGGTTGAAAACTTTTCCCTAAAATAATCATTTTCGGCGATTTTCATTTACCGAAAACCATTTTATTCATAAATTTACTATGTGATCAAAAATCGATATTTTTCGATTTTCTCACGCACTTCGGGAGCAAGTCTTATCTAGAACTCAAGTTATTTTGAATTTTCGTTCCAGGCAGAAAAATTCCAGGACAACTCTTGCCTTCGTCCAGCTTCGGCGCAGTCACATTGTTACCAAATGTTGTGAAAAAAATTGTAAAGATACTTGAAGATATGTAGAATAAAAGCCACCAAGCAGAGTTTTCATTCTATCAACAGAGTATCCGTAAAGAATTATCGAAACTCACCCTTTTTTCGGTCTCTAGACTGGTAGTCTCCCTTAATTGTATCAATTGCAAAGTTAAAAAAAAAATGCACAAGCGACCTTGTCGCACCAAATGGAATTACCCCATTTGAATTTTCGTGACCGCGGCATACACGAGATTTTTCGCGTTTGCACGTTGGCTCGTTATCCTGGCCGCTCGCCATCCCCGCCTGTCACGAACGGAACACGAGAATGCTCGTCACACACCCGGATTTTACGGAGGTTGGGAGAATTCTCGGGTCAGAATTCGCGTAACGAGCGCGACCGAGGAAGCTCGAAGATCCTTGATGAAAGTTTTGTTTTTTTTCTTTTTTGAACGTCTACCAAAAATGTACCAGCGGCCAAGAAGCTCGAGCCGCGAGCAATTCGCACTTCCGTTTCCTATCGCGCGGCCTCGCGAAACTTTTAGGCTCCCTGCCAAAAGTCAATTTCCGCGTTTGCTCTCGTATATTCGTTCGATGCCCGGATACACCGCGAGATTCGGCCGTGATTTTTGGTGTATTTTCGCTTCTTCGACTACTCCTTTTCCGCACCTTGCTCGTAAATGGCGAACGATGTTGGAGACCACATCGTGGGAACGAAAATTCTTTTCAATTTCTCGCTCGTGTTTTATTTTTCCGAATTATTATTATGTGTGGCGAATTTACACCTTCGATCTCCAATGAAGATAATAAAACAAAACACGTTGAAGTCATTTTTTGTAGACGGGATACGAACAAAAATTGGGAAATTAAAAAAAAAGTAATCGCATTCGCAGACAGAATTATTCTTTGAAGGAAACATGGATAAGTATAACCCTCGCTGATCTTTAGTTTGATAAATGCCCTAAGTCCAAAATGTACGTACAAGAATAATTCTAGATATTATTTAGAATCGAGTAATAATATTGCTTGTTTTCAAATATTATTTAGAATTGAGATTCTTGATTCTAAATAATATTCTTTAAGGGGTTTTGAAAAAAAACCCCACTTGCGATTTTGAAAAAATCGATTTTTTTTTATTGCATTTTTTTGAAGTATAAGTATTTGAGAATATGTCCTGAAAATTTCAAGTCCATCCGAACAAAATTGACTGAGATATGAGCGTTGAAAGAGAAGAATCCGTTGTGTAAACGACCGGAAATTGAAACTTTAAACGCGTTTTTCTCAAAATGGCATTTCTGAAGTCGGTGACCAAGATTACTCGAACACTAATGAACCGATCTTCTTGAAATTTTGCAGGCTTATTTAATACATAAAAATGTAGTCTTTAATCGTTCGATTTTTTTTTTTCGAAAAAAATGGCCGTTTTATAGCCAAAAAGCGGCCGTTTTTTTTTTCGTTAAAATCGAACCATTAACTTTGACTGTCCGCCAATTTGTGAAAAATGAATATTTTTTTAAATCCTTCGATTAAAGACTAGTTTACACTTATATTTGACAAAATCCATCCGCATTTTTTTTTTTTTCAGATGATCCACTTCGCCGCAATGTTGGTCACCGCAAACCGTGTATATAAAAACATTATTTAATTGACGGCCATTTGCCACTAAACAATGTAATATTTTTCAATAAAAAAATTACTGAAAGTTCTTCAAGATGTGTTCTTTAAGATGGTATATTGATCGATTAAAAAAGTTTTGTAGTTTTCTTTAAAAAAATCATGAAAAAGGCCTTTCTTTGCGCTACAAGTGGGGGGTAAGGCCTTAATTCTAAATATTGTCAAGATTTAATATTATTCAATTCGAAATATTATTTAATTATAAATATGATTTAATTCTAAATATCATTTAGAATGAATATTATTTAATTCCAAATATTATTTAAAGTTATGACTAAAAAAATCTAAAAACTGTAACTGCACTTGAAAGGTCCAAACTAGAGCTCCAGTGAATTATCAAATTGTAGTTTGCATCGTTTGCATGCAATGACCATTTTTCCCAAAATTCTTCTGCCAAATTTTAGCTACATAAATCAGTCAAACATTTTTAAGGTCGCTTAGTTAGATATCTAAAACCTAGAACTGCAAACAATATTTGTGATGACGATAAAAATCAGGATGTATAAAGAATAGGAAAGAGAACATTCGTTTCGCCCCAATGATGCCAACCTCATCACGATAATAAACAAATTTCCATCTATCATATAAACAAACATCATTTTTCCTAAAGTCAATATAGGTCCAGTACTGAAAATCCCAACTCATCGTCCGCTTGTCAATGTGACTCCAATCAATCGACAAACACAAGAGACTAAAACCGTATTAAATGCAGTAACCAAAGTGCGAATCTAAATGGCACAGAAGGGAAATCCCTGAAAAGTTGCAAAATAGCGAGCCCCCGTGCAATTTTATTCGATTATGCAACGAAAATTGGCGGGAGGTCTTTCCACGTTGGAACAATGGAAAGTAAAGAGGTGCGAATTATGAGAGGAGTCGCGTATAGCGATATAGCGAGTAGGAGAAGTTGCACTTTGACAGCGTTGAAATCTGGGACGAGCTTAACGAGGCGCACAAAAGGGCTTGGCATCCTCCGTGTGAAGCAAAGTCAGGTCGAGTGGACGGTACATTAGTTCCTATTCCCTTCTCTTTCCCTACGCCGCCCTCTCCTACTCTTTTTCCCTCTCGTTTTTTTTTTCACGCTTCCGCTGTCTTTCATCTCCACTTCCGCAGCACACTCTTCTTTTCATTCATTTCGGCTCGGTCGCCCATCTCTTCGTTATAGCACGTACCCTCTATATTCGCTTTCTCCGTGAGCGTTCACTGTGCCCCATATTCAGGCATCGAAGGCCTTGTGGCCGACAAACGTTCGCGAGCAATCGATGTGCCTTTCCGATTACCGAGCCAAAGAGCCTTCAATATGCCTTCGTCGCGAAGGCTAAAAATAATGAATACAGAGCAGAGTCTAGACTCCAGCGAATGCCAGCACCCCTTCATGAAGCCTAATCGGATGGAACAAGTGGCCCAGCCCGTTTTGGGCTAATTATAAACGCGTTTTTCCCTAGCGGAGAGAAAAAGCCAGTTAGGACAACCACTTGTTAGTGGCTTGGATGCGAATGAGCTGCAACAGCTCTTCGATTTGTCGGCTCTTATGTTCGTACCGGTTTTTCCGATACCTGGCTCGACCGACTAAAATAACTTGGTACATGGCAGTCCCGCGACCCTGTTTGGTGCCACATTTGTACGTTGTTACTTACAAGTGAAAGTATTCCTTTTTGCTTTCCAGCTTAGACTGCGCAAGCAGCCTTTGTGAGGAATAATTATACGTAACGGCGGAGTTATCCCACTTGATGAAGGTATCTACATCGTTGAGTGCTCTACGCAAGTCACAAAGATAAAATAAGCTTCACTTTTTAGCCCGCGTAACCAGTCCCAGCAGGTAATAATCCTTGCCTAGTCTCATTACCCACAATACAGAGTTAACCTAATTTCATTCTCAATCTTTGCGTAGAACCGTTAACCCCTGACCGTTGCGTCAATGATCTTCGGGATGACTGGGTTGCTCAGAGTAAAAATTGGCTCACCAATGTTGTCATTGAAGCCAATCCAGATGGCTAGATGTAGCAATTATGCAGGAAGATGGGCTACGGCACCAGATAGTTGAAGTTGCAATCGACAGCCAGCTCCCCATGTAGGTTTCGCCAATCGAACCGTAACGGCCAATACTTGGACCAATGTTGGCGGGACGATGATCGATTAACCAATTGTACGCCAATGCTCGACTGAGTATTGACTAGCCAACATTGGTTTGCTGATACGAGGCCAATGTTCGGCCAAATATAGACTCGCTAATCATTGGCTTGTCGACACGAGGCCGATGTTTGGCGAAGTGTAGACTCGCCAATCATTGGTTTGCCAATACGCGGCCAATGTTCGGCCAAACGTAGACTCGCTAATCATTGGCTTGTCGATACGAGGCCGATGTTTGGCGAAGTATAGACTGGCCAATCATTGGTTTGCCAATACGAGCCCAATGTTCGGCCAAGTATAGACTTGTTCATTATTGGTTTATCGATATGAGGCCGATGTTTGGCGAAGTATAGACTCGCCAATCATTGGTTTGCCGATACGAGGACAATGTTCGGCCAAACATAGGCTCTCTAATCATTGGCTTATCGATACGAGGTCGATGTTTAGCGAAGTATAGACTCGCCAATCATGTTTTTGCCGATACGAGGCCAATGTTCGGCCGCGTAACGCATGATCGAACCGCAATTCGTATATTGACGATTCATTGTTTCGCGTTGAAGTCATTGGGAGACGAGATAAATACTTTTTATGAGGCCATTGGACATTATTCTCAACAAATATACTACCAAATCAATGTACTCATTGTTGGCCAATTCTCGAACGAGCTCATAAGCGACATTCTGCCGATTTTTATGAACTATCCTACACTGACAGAAAAATTCTATTAATATTAACTAACCGCGTCGATTTATTTATTTTTTATTTGAATTAACTAGATTTTTCGTGATGTCAAATTTTTCCTATTGCATTCCATTATTGGAATTATTCATTTTAAATATATTTATTTATTCAAATTAAACTTGAACTAATGAACTAATGGTCTGTCTTTATTGCAACACACATATTAACGGGTTGTGGGGGTAGAGAAGGTGGAGAGAGAGGAATTATATATATAGGTTAGGTTTGAAAATTCTATAACATGTCATTCGATAAGACTCTCTAATTATCACAATGATATTAACTAATTGATATAGTTTATGTGATACAAATAATAATGAGAATCCATTTGTTATCTTATGCCATATCTGCGATTCAAATGTTACAAGCACTCGGTAGCATAGGGGCAGCGTGTTTGGCTATGAGTAGGGAAGTTCAAGGTTCGAGCCCCATATATGGGTGAGATATTTTCTTCGAACTAATCATTTCGAAAGACCAGGTAATGACGAATTACAATACAAAAATAATTAATTTTTTTTTTTCGCAGTGCAGGACCAATTTTGGTGATCTATATTGGGTCACAATTATCCGCCAAGACTCGGTCGATAATCGGGCCAAGCTCGAGTGCCAATGATGGCAATCTTGAGGGGGCTTATTGTTAGCCGATTCTCGAATGAACTCCTACGCGATGCTCGGCCGATTCTCATAAGCCATTCTAGGGCCAATATTGATTGCGAATATCGGGCCGCTCTTATCATCCAAGGCTCGGACGGTGATCGGGCCAAGCTCGAGTGCCAATGTTGGCAAGCTTGGCGTCGAGCATCGGCCAATCATTGGCCACTACCGATCACCCTACATAGGTCCCAAACGGTAGTTGCTACAATCCACTGGATGACCTATGGAGACGTAACCTAAAGGTGAGTGCCTTCAACCGTTATATGGTCCAGGTCCAGCCCCCTTTTTCCGTGCTGCAATCTTCGTCACTACGTAGCGTCGGTTGATAGTTTGTTGTCGTTTTTTTCCACCGTTGCGTTGAGACAATGGTTGGTCCGTTTGTTTCCTTCTCCGATGTTATCAGCCAAGCTACACTCTGAGTGCACACGACAATTTCTTCAACAGCGACGAACTGACCCCTTTAAAGTTTCCGCTGAAAATGACACTTTCGTGGAGAATGCTCGTCTTCTTTGTCCTGCAATCCCGTAGCCCCGCATATTAGATTTCACCATCCGTTCAGGCTCGTATATCCCGTGCATATATCCATATGAATACAAACGCAGTCTGGCTTGACTTTTTTTGACGCAGGAAGGTTTTTTTCCAGGGTAAAGCAATTTCTCAGCTGGTATGCGTAGAACATTTCCTACGTGTGATTCCTCCGCTAAGGTGAGATGCATTCGCAGGTTGAAAGTCGCGCGTAGAGCGGATTCGTTGATTCCCACGTCCACAGCCAAGATCTCTACTCAATTGTTAGTGTATTGTTTGGCTCTAATTCATTACGTCTGGAGAAACTTTACCGCGCTGAATTGACGCAGTCCGTCATTGTGCGCTGCCACAGAGCTTGCCCCAATCACGATCTTTCACTCTTCGGTGGCAAAACTATTTGAGACCGGCTGTAGGCAACATTGCGTGGGTCTGATAGGAACTAAAAAGGCTGCTAGGTTCCGAGTTCAAGAACGTATTGGAGGCCATCGCGAATATGGGGGGGGGGGGGGGGGGGGGGCAAAAAAGGGCACGCTATACTTTGCATCCCGTGACGAACGGAACGGCCAACAAATTATTCGTTGCGTGTCGGTAGCGCGTGCGTGGCGGCTCGTGCATACGACCGGAAACGCCTGCGCGAGTAGGTAGCCATACCAGATATCCCATGGCAAATGTCCATATGTCCCGCTTATGTACTGTTACACACACGCGGGCTGAAGTACTAAACGGTACAATGTGGAGACCTTCGGGCATCCACATCCTATACACTCGTACCACAAACTATAGAGGATGCAGAAATGTTGGAAGCGTGTACAGCCAGCTGAGCCAATTGGCCAAAGACCTTTCGTGACATTTTCCATGTCGCTATAATTTGAATGATTAGTCGAGGCCCTCCACCACTTCGTAGCTATCAAGGACAGAGTTTTCAACGCGTTGCAACCAACCCTAGACTACCCAATCAAGCGTCTGTGTTTATCGAGGACGCAAAGTGGCGTTTCGACGCAACTTCACTAATCCTAGGCCGTAAAAAGGCAGGCCGGTTGTTTGGGTTTACGGTAGGTCACGATGTGGAGCTTCGATGCAGCTCCGATAACCCTGGTCACGTCGAAGCGTGGCGAGACCACAATAAGTATCGCAACGTAAACAAATCATATATGAAACAAGTACACCATGTTACGGCAGACTAACTTTTGCGCTTTCTTACCTTTATCGCTATTGTCTTTCCCCGAGACTGGAGGATAACCGCGCGGCAAAGAGAGTGACTTGGACTCACCTGGAACAAGAAGAAAAAAAAGGCATACAGAAAACTGACTGGACATGCCTGATGAAATTCGGGCCCTTCGAGGGCTGGAAAGTGACTGCCCTGATGGCGATCAGCACAATATGGACCAACTAGGTCCTGACGAGTCATATCGAGTCAGCGATTCCAAACAGTGAATTTTCGTCGCATTCCAACGTTACAGACTTTAACATCGTCATGTTTTGAAGTTGTCATCCTCATTGGCGGATAGGAACTCGCAAATCAAAGATCCAATTGCATTCCAATCGGCTGTTTTGAATTTTTCAAGCCTGAGGTCAAACTTCCGCAGCTCTGCGACGCTGCCATGTGGAATAGTTCAATTTGGAACACAGCTAGGGATAATAATGTAGAAGACTTGGAAGTTTGCAGAATGCAGCGTTACATATCGATCGAGTCTGAACCTAAACCAACTCGCCCTCTTTCCCCCGGCCCTTTCGCTCTCACCCCTAGATTAAACGTACGGCTCTTCCATCCATCTTCTTTTTTGTTTGTTCGGATAAGCGATAACGAGTCGCAAGGTTGTGTCGCTGCTGCCCTTGCGCGTAGTGCACAGCAAGATGCAACGCTCCGGAACAAACAGCGGACAAAACTGAAGCGAGCATGGAAAAAAAGGGCACGCGGAGTAAAGGGCGCAGGACAGTCGGCAGCTGCATCCCCGAGAGCGCGCGCATACACACACAGGGGGGAAAAAAGCGTTTATCTCCGCTGACAATAATCGGCCGGAACGCGATTGCCGCATGTGTGGGAGTGCGAGAAATAAATGGCGAGAGCACGAGTCACCAGCCGTTACAGAATGGCTATTTTCCCGCCGTTTATTTCCGACCAAAAAGAGCACTCTCGGGCCGCAGTTGTTTCGACCTAAACGGAAATTGACCCCTGCACCGTAGCGAGATACTCGGCGACCAAACAAAAGAATAAAGTACAAACGAAACCGTACAGGACAGACGGATTATCGGGGCAGAAGATACAAAAAGAGAGTACACACTGTGGAGTGGCTTTTACATTATTGGTAAAAACAAATGTTGCTGCCCCAGTGCGCATCGTTGCACTTTTAACATATTTGGGAGATTCATCATGGCGGATATTGCGTTTCGCAAATTGTTGACCCGTTCCCGTATGGTATCTTGCATAGCTCATATT
Source organism: Ophion obscuratus (assembly GCA_964007375.1). NCBI lineage: Eukaryota > Metazoa > Arthropoda > Insecta > Hymenoptera > Ichneumonidae > Ophion > Ophion obscuratus. Next base: position 44,872,647 of record OZ023320.1, read on the forward strand.
CCTGTTTTTGGTATTACGAGGCGTTTTTTCTTATAGAAAGAATTTAAATAGCAGAATAAGCCGAATGGGTTCATCTAAGTCTATCAAAATTCTTTTTAGAAATAGTGCAGTCGGGCTGTATATTGGAATCGGAAAAAATTAGCAGGCTAGTTTTTTGACAGGTGATTTTGTAGGTGCCACGGCTGCTAAAATCAAGTTTGCCTAAAAATCGGGGAGTAGAGTTTTTTTTAGGGGATGGGGGTGGTTTAATGCCAAACTACAACCCCCACGAGGTCGGCGCCGGAAGACAAAATGTTCAGAAAAATCCGAGTTTTATTTTTGTCCATAGCGCCGAAGCCGTGGAAGTTCATTTTAGGGGTGAAAAGGTGGGGTGAAATTTAAAAAAATCAGTTTTCATTCGATAAATCTTTAGGACAAATTCATACAATTTGTGTTCAAATGGAAACGTTGTAGCCCTTGAAAAGACGCGTCGATCGAGTATTCGATCAACCCTCTCCAATAATATCTTCACCCCCAAAAGAATTGTTGAAGAATTACCAAAAAAATTGTTTATTGAATAACTCAAAAACAATCGATTTTTTGGGGATGGTTCAAATGTACGAAATGTAGAGAATAATTTTTTCTATATTTTCGTTCCTATGCACAACTTTTGAATTTTGCTTTTTGGTACCCCTCTCAGGGGTTGAAAATTCAAAATGAAATGAATTCAAATTCTTCCACGGCGGCGAATTCGTGCCGTCAATAGTTTTTCCAGAATTTCATTTTGAATGTTCAACCCCCGAGAGGGGTTGGAAAATCAAAATTCGAGGGTGGTCCATAACAACGAAAATATGGAGAAAATTATTCTCTACATTTCGTACATTTGAACCATACTCGAAAAACCGATTGTTTTTGAGTTATTCAATAAACTATTTTTTTTTTGGTTTTTGGTTTTTTAACCAGCCTTCTTCTAATTTTCTCCGATTCCGGGTTTTTTCAGCGACAGCACGACTGTACTAAAATCTGGTTGTCAGCGGATGAAATACGGCTGATCAAAGTTTCGCCCAATTTTTTCATCTCGGCCAAAAATAAGTGTCTTCACTAAAGTATCAATAACTTATTTCCCCATTGGATTTGGAACTTCACTCTGTGCTGATTCGCTTTGTCATCGATTTTTGCTACATGAAATCCGTTTGATTCATTGAGCTACGATGAACATTCGATTTTTGGCAGAATTTGAAGCTGGACCGTCGATTTTGGCCAATTTTGTACATACCTCTTTCTCTCTTTTTATGTCATTTTTAAAGTGCACTTTCCGGAAAAACTAATTGAGATATCAGGATGAATCCAATGCCATTCTTCTTTGAAGTCTGCCAAAGTCCTTTGTAAATCTCCCCCCGAAATTGATATCACTTAAATAGATCTGACTCTACGGCTGTTTTAAATTTCAAGATTTTTGGGCGATTACGAAAAAGTGGCCAAAAGGGTCGCAATTTTATTCTTTCGACTTTCACTACGTTTTGAGAGCATACGTGATGGGAATTTCTTTGCCGATTACGAATATGACCAAGTTTTTGTTGCAGGCTCTAAGGTAGAATGATTGATGATGAATTCCTGTTCACGGGATAAATATCCATATATACAGGGACTTATAAAAAAAATATTTAAAATCCCAAGTTGTTCGGACTTTGGTGAACAAAAAATTCTCTTGACTAAATTGTCGGTCAATTATTTTCTATTTCGATTCGGAACTCCGCTTTGCGCGCATTACCTTTGTTATCATTTGCTTTAAAAAACGTCTGTTTGATTCATCAAGCTCCGATTGCTTTTCGATTTTTTGCGAAAATTCAAAGTCTGGCCATCGATTTTTAGCAATTTTTCAGTCATTTTTCACGTGCACTTTTCGGAAAAACTAATTCATATATTGGGATGCATCCACCGGACTTCTCTAAATCTGTCAAAATCATTTTCTGAACCTTCGTTATAAACCCCTATTGATTAATTATGAGCTGAGGTATGGGCAATCGAAAAATTGCTATTTCGGCATTTTTTGCGAAACCAGGCTAATGGTGGGCAAAATAAAATTTGTCCATTTTTCATTTTCCAAAGACCCTATCCGATGTGAAATTCATCAGTGATTTCGAAAATCCGGCTCTCGCCTGCTATAACTTGATAGTTCAAAAAAATATTCCCGAAAAACCCGATTTTCGGCAAAAGTTTTCAAACTTCAACATCATCGTTCCTACCAAGTCACATCTTACGACAATCGCATTGTCAGCCTGCGAAATCAATATCCTACGAATATCTTCGCTTCGCGAAATATTAGCTGGAGCATATAAACGACACATTTATTGTGCACGAAAGAGACTCGTTGAAAAATTACACCGAGTGCATTTTCTCGCTGGAATATCTCGGAGTAGTCTCGTTTCGCGCGTTCAACATTCGCCTCCTCTGCGGGAATAAATCCCTCTCATTGTTTCATCACTCGGCATACATTTTGTAATTCACACGGGACTTTCGGAGTCTCTGTTTCTTCGCCAGGCTTCCATTATCCGGTGAAAGCTCGCGGATCGTTTGCACGTTGTTCCTACGCGCGTCTCTGTGTTTAGGCCCGGAACAAACCTGACGCGTTTACTCGGCGCATGGTGCTCTCCTCTTCCAGTATACGCGATTAAGGGGTTTCTCATTTTAGACGCTAAAAAAGCCTATTTTCACGCATTTTTTTAATGGGTTTATATTATAGACATTAATATAAAAGTTGTTACACTTAATAAAAACGCTTTCGAAATACTTTTTGAAAAGTTTCATGTATTTGTGTAACCCAAACTTGTTGATAAAATCATCGAAACTGCTGAACCGATCCTTATGAAATTTGAACCACATATTCTTTACGACTATAGCTATAGCGCATATTAAGGATTTTTCAAAATTTAGTTATTTACTATTTTTTTTGCCAAAAACAGTGAAAAAACACGTTCTTTTAGTTTTTTCGAAAAATGTCCGCCATTTTATTATTTTCGCATATATCTAAAATCGTATAATATGCGCTATAGCTATTAAGGGAGACTTTGAGCAGCTAGAAAAAGAGGAGGGATGCCTCTATGGACCAGGCATTGCCGATCAGCGGTAATTATAAACACATTTGTGTAAACACATTAGAAAACTTTAAACGCGTTTTTCTCGAAAACACGTTTTTAAAAATGGCTGACATTCTCCTGACCGCTGTAATTAACATATCGACCTGAAATTTGGAGAGCATACTCAGAAAATATGCCTTCACGGAATGACGGATCGTTTTTTCGATAAATACATTTTTGCATTTATTATTTATCTTTTTATGCGAAAAAAAACGCGAAAATTCGATTTTTTTTTAAGTTGCCGCCATTTTCCGAAATTTGTACTAAACGAAAAACCCATCCGCCATTCCATGACCAAAGGCTCACAGATTGATAATATGCTTTGAATTTGTGATTCAGATCAACAAAGAGGGGGCAGTGATGTCAGCCGTTTACCTCCCGCGATTTGAGGACCTGTTTTCGCGGAGCTGCAACGGCCGCCATTATGGTTTTTTTTATTTTTTTAAAATGTTTTTCAACTTTCTGTATATCATGAATAAAAGCAAGAAAAAAACCGCACTCAAAAAGCTTTACTCGTTTTCTTTAAAAAAAATAAAATGTAAACACCTGAAATATAGCACTCCAAGGACAAAGTCTCCCTTAACATACTGAATCTAAAACTGATTTTTTGTTTCGGATGATCCATCTCCGAGATTTCATCAACAGCGTAGACCTACAATTTTTAAAGGACATTTTTTCAACTACCATTTTCGGTTGTAGATAGTGACTTAAATAAATACATTATTAAATGTATTTCGAAAGTGTATGTATTAAGTGTGACAACTTTTACATCAACGTCTATAATATAAACCTATGAAAAAATTCATGCAAAGAACCTTTTTTTAGCGTCTAAAGTGAGAAGACCCCTTAAAAAGATGATCTTGATAGCGGAAAAACGGTTTTAAAGGGTGAAACGCACCCTCAAAAATGGGGGTGTTTTTCGTTTTTCGTCGATAACGTTTCGTTCTGTTTAATGTATAGTACGCGAAAAAATAAAGGTTGTTGCAATTTGAATTTTTTTTTTATAGCTCGTGCCGTTATCGACGAAAAATGAAAAAAATCCCCATTTTTTGAGGGTGCGTTTCATCCCTTAAAACGGTTTTTCCGCCGATAAAAAAAAATACGTGTCTCTTAGTTTTTGATACTCTTCCACATAAAAAAGTTTCAACAAAATCGCAGGTGGACACCAAAGTGATGTTCCTTGTTAGAGTTTGCTTGTTTTTGCTTCGTGTCCGAGAAAATCGCGAAAAATGAAACAGCAAGATAATTTGCTTCTCACGACGTTGAAATTGGCATCGTTGGAATGCATCGATATTTTTTTTTTCTTTATTTCTATCAATACCCAAAGATTTTTTTGCAAATCGCGATACTAAATTTCTAATAAAAGAACACAGGAACGTTTATGCAACTTTGATAGCATAAATTAGCGAAACAAATTTGACTAATTAAGAAAAATGTATTCTCGTTGCATTCCAACGATTCGAACTTCAACATCGTTTGTTCTCTCGCTTACCAAATGGAGGAATTGCTAAAAATGTCGGCAGGGTGGCCGAAAAGTGACATCCAAAAGAAAAATCAAGATGACTCTTATCATCTATCCAAATCATCTCCGTGTATGCTCTACGATATTTTTTTTCGAGAAAAAAGCATCAAAAAAATTCTTTCCTTCGAGTTTTCGTGTAGTATATGTTTTTATTTTATTTTTTCGTGAATGTACTTCCCACTTAAAAGTTTTTGAAAACCATTGGGAGTCATTTGGATTAGCACCTATAAGTATTTTTTTTATCAATCGAATTTTTGTCTCCGACCAATTTTTTAAACTTTTGCCGAAAGTCTAACGTACCTACGTTAGTGTTCGGTTGGTTATTAATTTATTGCTCAACAGTACACTTCATAACGATAACACAAGTAAAAACATCGCGAGGAAAGTACAAACGCAAATGAGAAAAATTGAAAAATGTATTTTTCTCGAAAAGTAAAAAAAATCATAGAGCATAGATGGGAATGATTAGAACAGGTATTCATACGTGGCATGTGCATTTTCCTTTCGGACGTCACTTTTCGGGTCACCCTCTACATAAATTACGTTCTTTGCGCGAGTGCAGCGAGCGCGAAGTTACCTAATAGCCAGCTTAATTAACGCCGCGGGATCCTCCCGCTGCGTAAATAAACTCGAACACCAAGTTGGGTTACTCACCTTTTCCGAGTGTAATTTAACCCAACGGCGATCCCCTCACAACCCCCCCATCGGACTTTATACGGATCTCGAGAACACGCAACTAACGCACCTATTATTTTGCAACCTTGCGAAAATCACGAAAGTTTCGCGCTCGAAGAATTTGAAGGTTTTCTCACTATTTTTTTATGTTTTTTTTGTTCTCGACGCAGTGAGGATCTTAAGGGACAACACCACTGTGACGGCTTCAAAAAATCGATTTGTTGAAAACCATCTAGAAAAATCTAAAATACATTTAAGATTAAGATGCCGTTGGACCCAGGTCGAAAAAATAATTATTTTCGGAGATATTGAATATTTTGTGGAGCGGCGCAGCGCTCCGTGACGCTCGGGGTCCCGCGCAGCTGCGCGCCTTCAGGGTCGGCAGATATACCGAGCCTTTCCCAGGTCCTGCGGGTCTTTCCCAGCTATTCTTTTGTCTCCCTTCACAAAAACCGGCTATTGTTATAAATATAGTTTCGAAAAAAAGCCATAGGTGGCGATAATTGAAAAATTTTCAAGTCATCAATCGTCAGTCGTCGATATTGCAGCTGATATCGCGGTATTATTATTCAATGATGGCCTGAGAAGCCTCATGAAAGTTTTGGAGACGTTGGGGATAACTATCGGCCCAAATTGTTTCAATTTTTGCGTTGAAACCGACGCAGCGCGGATCGAGCTGGCGGAGCGCTCGCTCACAGACGCTGCAAAAGAGGCAAGAAGAGCCTCTACAAGTTCGAGAAAAGATGCTAGGGACAATGATTTGCTTCTTGAAGGCCAGCTATATGGTGCCGGCATCGCTGATTAAAGGTAAAAAATTTTTTTTCCAATTTATCGCATAAATTAACAAACCTAAAACTTTGAACGCGTTTTTCTCAAAACCACTTTTTTGAGTGCGGCACGCAGCAGAACTCGAGCAATTTTTATCCGATCGACTTCAAATTTGGACTGCATCAATAAAACTAGATTATCTAAAGAAGTACACAGGATTTTTTCGATATCTCAATAATAAAAAAAGTTATACTCTATTTTCGACGAGAAATTTTGCTCGAAAATCGTCCTTTAATTTCAAAAGCGTGCCTATTTTTTAAAAATCAATATTTTTTCAAATCCCTATGTACTTCTCTTCAAAATATCATATTATTAACGAAAACACTCGGTATTTTTTATTTCAGATCGACTTTGAAGAGAGTTCTGCTGCGTGCCGCGAACCACTGCAGAGGCAACAGTACCTGACGCGGGAGCTTCCCCAGCGTCACCATGGGGCGTGAAAAATTTGAAAAAAAAATTTTATGTATCTTGAATAAACAACGGACAAGACAGAATTTTTTTTTCGAATATCTCTTTTTTTTCCCACAAAAAAAAATTCTTGAAAAATGGCAAAAAAACAGAGGGTCACAGTGGTGTTGTCCCTTAAGTACGCAATTTTTATGAGGAGAATTAGTGTCATCCTCTTCCAAAGTCGCGTTTTGTAGTTTTCCCCCCTTTTTTGAGCTGCTCGAAGCGAAGCATCGTTCATTGAGTTACAAAAGTTAAAGATCGAGAACCGCCTCCACGCGGATTTCGTCAGCTGGGATATTTTTGGCGCTCGAGAGTTGCGTCAAGAGGTTCGATCGTTCAGCGCTGCAGACGTCCGGTGTCTTGGAGATTTTTAAGACGAACGATTTGAGAAAATAACTCAATTCCTAAAAAGAGGGGCGGTGAGTGACTAAAGTGACCGAAAAAAAAAAACTAAAATACGGAATATCCGAACCAAGTCGATTTTCGTTGCGTTCCAAGGATACAAGCTTCGAAGTCACTTGACCAGGCAATCAATCAATCACGTTGTTCAAAATCGGTATGTTGGCAGAGTATCATGTTTCCGAGCAGAAATCCGCTCCGGCCTTAAAGTAGGCCTGATCAGGCATCCTGATTTTGTTTTCATGCCAGGACTTTTGATCAAGCTCTGATCATTATTGTAACACTTTCCCTGATGTCGGTCTGATCAGGGTAAACAATCGAGGCCTGATCGGGGTAAAAAATCAAAGCCTGATCAGGGTGAAAAGTGAAGGCCTGACAGTCCGAAGAGAGAAGTTCGCTGTTGCTTCGGAAACCACGATCTCATCACATTCTTCACTGCACTGTCAAAAAAATATTTAATCGAAACAGGGTCTATTTACATCAAATAGGTTTTTTTTACTACGATCTTATTTGTTTCAAATATATTTTTGAGAATATTCAATAGAATATTTCTTAAAGCCAAAATAAATTAAAATACTCAATTTAGAGTTCTACCATTTTGATTTTGTATCATAATCCGTCATTCCCTGGTCTTCTGGATGGATTTTTTCGAAGAAAATATTTCTGCATCCACATGGGATCGAACCTAGAACCTACCTACCTATAGGCACGCTGCCCCTGTGCTACTGAGTGTTTGTAGCATTTTGGTCGCATATGAGTCCACAACAATTCCTATAATTATTTGTTGTATCACATAAACCATATCAATTAATTAATATCATTGTGATGATTAGAGAGTTTGATCGAACATCATGCTATAGATTTTTCAAACATAACCTATATAAATATATATATATATATATATATATATTCTATTATTCTCACGAAAGATCCGCGATTTTAATCTATAAAAAATTATACATTGCAATAAAAGAAAGAAATGCAAAAAATTGAAAAGAACTTCCGTTGCATTTCAACGCTGCAAACGTCAACGCCATGTCATAGTCCAGGAAAGTCGTGCTCGAAAAATGACGTATTTCCGAAAAAAACATCAGCCTGAAATATTATATTCGAACAAATGTCACCGGACGTCTGCATAGATTTTGGAAGTGACAGATGACGTCTTCGAATTAAATGAAAAACTTCATCAGCTAAATGTTTGTAAATTTTTATGTTCGAGGTATTCTTTTTTGGACAATGTTTAACTTTGTTAATAACACACGATAATTATAGTGGATTTTCAGTGACGTAATACAAATCGTTTTTAAAATATACTTTTTGAAGATAAGATTTATACTTTTTCGACATCCACTCATTTTTCATGTCTATACAGTTTGTTAAGAAAATTCAACGTGCAGAATGCGACGGGAACCATCAAGAACCGTTTCGGATTCTGTTGGATAATGTGGGAATCATGCGGGATTCAAATTAGATTCGTACATTGGATTCCAATGGGGAATCCCCATTAGAATCCAATATACGAACGTGACGCTGCAGTACAGGGATTCTATGTGATGAGCAATTGGATCCCCATCAGCGAGCGGGGACAAGTATGGAAATCCAATTCAATCCCTACCACAATTTCCGCACGTATTATTAGGAATCTGCAACATAAATTGGCAAAGCATTTTTCTCCATGGTAATGAAGATAACAAAATAAAGGAAGAAAAAGGAATTTTCGTTGCAGTCCAACGATGCAAACTTCGACACCGTCGTAATGCACTGATGCAACACGAAATTAGGTTAGTGCAAGAGTTGTATAATTTTATTGTTAAATTTTCCTATATCTATAGACGGAAGTGCGGTGGACCGAATGCGCTCGTCGATCTTTTTCGTATTCGAGCTTGGCTTATTGGTCTGTACACGACGTAACAGAGGGGGAACGGTTTTCCAATGTTTGCGAGACATAAAGATGAAGGTATCTTCTTGTGGCTCTTGGTACCGTGCCAAAAACGATATTTTTATTCATTCTCCGCCTCTCCAAATTTCCCTCCTTGTCTCCATTCCTCTCTCCTCTCTCTCTCTTCCTCTGCCTCCCTCTTTCGTTGTCCATCCACACACACACACATAACAATGGCTGCAGCAGCTCGCAAGCGTTTTTGCGGATGGAAAAACGGAAAGAGAGCGCGCATGACGTTGCAACGAAATTGGTGCGTCTCTCCCTCGATATGCAAGATTCAGCGTGCCCCATATACGATTTACGATGCAGGTTTTGGGGAGGCAGCAAATTTTATCGGTGCTCGTTCGACTTTTATGCGCACGGCTAATGCCTGGATGGCGGGATGAAGAAAACCGCAGAACGGAAAATGGCCCAATAGCGGTTCGCGTTTTCCAGCCACTATTATTCTTCCGTGCAGGCTTATACTTTTTGGCAGGCCCGACGAACAAGTGCACTCCGCTGCTTTCCGGTAGATGAATCGAAAGAAATTTCGCGATACGCATTGGGAGAAAGAAAATGATTGATTTGTGAACATTTGTTTGCTTAATTTGAGAAATGAGGGTACCTGCGGTGCTGATACGATTTTAAGGGCCCTGCATTTGCTTGTATTTTAAATATTACGATGTTTTTATTAAGATGCCTTTAAGGCGTTTTCTCACTTGACAATTTTCAAAACATTTTTCGAAAGTATACATGTCCAAAAGTATCATACTAAAATTTTATGAAAATCGGAGGAGTCTAACTGTATTTTTGGGTGACCTTTACTTTACTACCTGAGTACATTCGACTGCTCGTTAAAAACTTTAAACGCGTTTTTCTCGAAACAACGTTTTTCGACGGCTTGTTGATAAAATCATCGAAACTACTGAATCAATCCTTATGAAATTTTAACCACATCTTCTTTAGAATTATAGTTATAGCGCATATCAAGGATTTTTTAAATTTTGATATTTACTTTCTTGCCAAAAACGGTGAAAAAATACGTTTTTTTTTTTCGAAAAATGTCTGCTATTTCATTATTTTTGCATATATAAAGAAATCGTATGATATGCCATTAACATACTGAATCTAAAACCAATTGATTTTTTTTTTCGGATGATCCATCTCCGAGATTTCATCAACGGCGCCGACCTACAATAGCACATTTTTTTCACTATCATTTTCGTCTATAAATAGTGACTTAAATTAAACATAATTTTATGTACATAAATACATAAATACATGAATTTTTTTAAAATGTATTTCAAAAGTGTATTTATCAAGTGTAACAACATTTATATCAATATCTATAATACAAACCTATCAAAAAAATTGATGGAAATAGCCTTTTTAGCGTCTAAAGTGAGAAAACGGCTTGAACGAGGAAATTGTTTTCCGATTTTCATTACTTTGTTAAAAAAGGAAAGATTAATTCACCGTTTTTTAGACTTAGCGTATATTTTATTGCTACGATTGGCTGTTACATGATATTTTTTTATTAATCTTTAAAAATGATAGAGTTATGGCATTGTCTTCCAAACTGCATTTTTAAAACTGGCGTGAATTATAGCTAAAATCTAGACGACCGATTCTATATTTCTGACCTTATTGTCTAAAACATGACTCCAAATGTTTTTGAAAATTAAAAAAAAAAAGTATTTTATTGTTGCAGAACGTAGTCATTTTTTCGGGCATTCGAGCTTTTCGTTTGAGGGCGTGCTATTTCATCGATTTTCAACATTTCTCACTTTTTCTTGGTTCATATTCTGCGTATAAGTGTTAATGAGAGAAAAAATCTTCGTTGGTTTTTTTCAGATTGATCCCGCCGACGCTACACGTCACGCCGTCTGACAACATCCGCCGCAACCAGTTTAGAAGCTCGTGCCATACTAAAAGAATTTTTATTTATTTATCATTTCAGATTAGCTTAATTGCCAGAAAGCCTCTGCACCTATTGGTCTTGCAGCAACGGCGGCCCTTTCTTTTACCCTTTATATCACTGAGTCAAAGTTCTGTAACAAACCATCCAAGTCCTTACAAAATCCCATATTGACATTTAATCCTTGTCAAATCAGTGCCACACGACGGCCACAAACCAATATATGGTTTCTAAGTACAATTCATGCAAACTAGATGGCGTTAGTTGGATCAAAATTTGTTCGAGGTTCACTTGTCGTGAGATTGCAAGATTCGAGTCAGTGTAACGTGTGGAAAAATCGAAAAATCAAAACGACAAATGACCCGTGCAGAAATTTTGGCAGGGATACAGCTGGATTCTGACTTGTATCCCGGGCTCCCAGTCGGGATCTAGTTAGATATCGGATCAGATTCGAAGACTAAATGTAAGATCCGTAAACTGGATTCCATTAGGGATCCAGAACCGGATCCTTTAATGACTCTAAATAGATTCCCCATGGAATCATTGAGGAATCTGGGAAGGATCACGGGTGAATACAGGCTGAAATAAAAGGTCAAAAATGGAATTATGACATGTTAAATTTATTATAAAAATAAATAACATTTATAAAGTTTTGGTGCATTAAACTATCAGTAAAAAAAAATTTGTCCAAAGATTCAAATGGCAGATCGCGCTCATCGCGAGATTTTGATGTGAATTAAAAAAAATTCACATCAAAATCTGTGAATGCAAATGTATTGACAAGAAATTATAAATACAAAAAAATTCACAAAATTAGTTGTGAATTTTTTCGTATTTAAGACAAATTAAAATCAAATTCAAAATGATTAGATTAAAATTTGCGCCAAAAGTGAGTTCGTACGTATTTTGAGAGAAAACATTGCCTCGAGGCAAAGAAATTTTTGCACGTAACTTTTTGTGCGAACATTTCTTTGCCTCAACACAATGTTTTCTCTCAAAATACGTTTACACTTGTGTAAATTTTAATATAACTGTCGTGAATTCGATTTTTATTTTCTTCAACTTGAGGAAATTCACAACTCATTTTGTGATTTTTTTCATATTTATAATGTAATATTTGAAACTCACAACTTTTTTTGCAAAAATTTCTTTGTCTCGGCGAAATGTTTTCTCTCGAAATACGTAAGAACTCACGGTTGGTGTAAATTTTAATCTAATCAGTGTGAATTTAATTTTAATTTGTCTTAAATACATGTTTATACCCACCGACATGTCGGTGGGTATAAACAAAGACTTATTCCCCCAAACCGGTATCCCGGTTAGAATCCAACTTGCATCAGTATCGGAATATGTACGACGACGATGGCATAATTTTGAAAATTTTGGCATCATGTGAAAAATGTGGCGTAGCTTTGTACTATACAACAAGCAAACCGACGGCTTCAAAGCATTCCATACATCATAAAGGAATATTACGACGTATATTTTACGTTGTGACTTAACACTAAAAAAAAGTCATTAAATTTACTATACTTTTATAATTGAAAATTTCTAAACGCGGAATATGAAACGCAAATTCGCACTTCAGTAATGGAAACTTCGGTAATGTAAATGAATTTTCATAGATTCGTATACATTTTAATATATGGGACATTGAATAATAGTATGCTGCGTATAAGTTTTTCAGCGCGCATCATAATAATACAAATATTTGTTTGATTAATGCAACAAACGTATATGATTTCATAATTTACACAAAAAATACTAAAATTGCAATATGACTATTATTTTTAACTTCATTCTGTTGAAATGTACAATACCTTGTACACTGAATATTAAAAAACGCTGTTTAAAGAAATATGAAATTTAAAATACTTTCACAATACTATGACAAAGGAAATTTCAAAATTTAGTATATGAATGAATATTTAGGCTTCGGTGTTGTAAAATTCAATACCGCACCTACATTTCATACGGTTTTACATTTCGTAATACGTACGAATTGAATATTAATACATTATCTACAATTTTTCAAGGCGTTGAATAGGAAAATAAATATTCTTAGTTGAAATATACAACAAGCGGTTTGAATATATAAAATGTAGACAAAGTAAGAAAATTACAAACTGACTCTTAACTTTGACCATACTTGGTTCAGGAGTATACCATTTTTTTAGCACTGAATATTATGATAGACTGGAGAAAATGAAGAAATGAATAGGACATGTACATGTTGTGATTTAGTATATGTTTATTCCGATAGTCTGATTTAATATATAATTCAGTGCAGAAAACTTGAAATTCGTGCTTCGGTCAGCATGTTGAATCAAATCATGAAAAAACGTACCGAGTAAGACCAAATCTAAAGTGAGTGTTGAACAGCTGGTGCGATGGTCTAGTGGTTAGCGTGCTCGCCACTAAACCAGCGAACTGGGAGTCCCGGGTTCGAATCCCAGTCGCGTACATTTCGTCGTGAAATGTTTTTCTTCGGCATTTCGCGGCGAAATAAGACTAGTTCCGCGACTGGGGGGTGAGAACTCGATGACCGGCTGTATTTGGTATAGAGATGTTTTTTTCCGCAGTTTCCAATATACCCATGGCAGAAATGTCATGATGAATATAATACAGAGAGGGAAGTCGGCTGCGGCCGCACAAGGGGGGGGGGGGGCAGGGAGAAAAAAAGGAGTAAACAGTATAGAGAAAAGAAACAGTCACAATGAGGGGAAGAAAATAGGTAACAAACGCGAAAAGCGTGTAACCTAAGGAAAAACAAATAAGAAATAAGTAAGTGGTGAATTAACCGAACAAGCAGCCAAGTCCAATTAAACCCAAACGAACTAATAAAATGTATGCGGATTAATTTCGATAAATCCACAACTGATACTTTTGAATAGGTATATGATGTTTCCAGGACTTTGGTATGACAGCATTACTACACATTACTTAGACATTCAAAACGTAGTGAGTTCATTTTAAAATAACGATTATTAGTTTTCAGAGACCGTATCAGTAAAAAGAATTCCGCAATTTGTATATTAAAATTCATACAGAGTTTATTAAAGACGTAGAAAGTAAATGATAACAATTACACTAACCTGAAACCGTAAAATTAATACACTTTTCTATGCCAAATTTTGTTTTTTTATTATTTAAAAATACAATCTGTGCATATTAATTTTAATACGCTTATAACAGATAACTTGCGATACGTATATGATTTTTCCAGTACTTGAGTGTTGCGATGTTACTGAACGATTATTAGACATTCGAAAAGCAGTGCATTGATTTTCAAACGACAATATTAAAACTCATAAACGGTATCTGTAAAAAGACTGCCTGCACTTTTATATTAATTTTAATAGAGATTTTTTTACAGTGTAAAATATATTCCAATTTTTTCATAAACTAACGAGTACCGTGGATTGGGGTTACTTTCATTCGTGGAGTTGCTTTGATAAAAACTTTGTTTTGTTTTTACATTCAAATCACGAAGTTCCTGAACACGACCGAAAGTTTTTTTTTTACGGACGGCAAGCCTGAATGTCTCTCTATGTCATCACTCAGACGCAGCACGAACGAACGGGCTTAAGTGACCGTAAAAATATAAAAAACGTAAGTAATGTATTCAAACTATTCTTCACGCTTGAATAACTTCGAAAATAACAAGTTGAGTGTTGCAATTACATGTTTTTGGTAACAATCACCTCGTCAGATGTTTATTAAACCACACCATTATGCTCTGTTGTATGACATAACCTCAAAAACATATTTTTTGGACGACAGTTGTTTCGCTGGGATGTCTTTGATCACTTCGACGGGGTAATATTGATCATTGATCAATTTCACCCCAGTCATTATCTTTATTGCTAGTCTCCAAGTATTCTCAGGGATTTTCGTCTTTTGATACTCGTTTAAGTTGTAGGTTAAGAAATGTTCCTAATGCGTTCGGTAGGAACATTTCTTAACCGACAATTCTGCAATTCTGTACCAAATGACGCTAATTGCAAGACAAAAAATATCAAAATGTTATTTGATTTTTTTTTCTCGTTGTAAGTCGTAAATTGTAAGACAAAAAATATCAAATTGTTATTTGATATTTGTTATCTTACAATTAGTGTGATTTGGTTGGACCTAGTTTGAGTTAAACATGTTCCTAATGAAACCAATGTGATCTTGTTCTGTGATTTAGATACCTAAGCAGACATAAGTATCACAACTTGTTTTTGCTACTTTTTTAATGTTTCGACGTTTATGAACGTACTACCGCATAAATAAATATAAAATACCAGTTGTTTATCAATAAAGTTGATTTTGAAAAGTAAAGGTGTAATATTTGTTCGATCAAAGTAACCACAAAACAATCAAAATCGTTGTAACGTCCCATCCTGTTGACCGTTTTTTTTTTATTCTTTAGGAAAAATGCTCCTTCATGGGGTTACTTCCGATTCTCATTAAGAAAAAGGGGGTATCAAAGTGACCCAATCTCAGTATAATTCTGACTACGACTAGTTTTTTCTCATTTATTTTTAAATATTTTAAATTGTAATTTGGAAGATAAAAAGACACCAACTAAATGTTGGTGTTCCCATTAAAGAAATTTTTATTTGCGATATTATTTGAAGAAATATATTGATTTTCATTTAAACATTGATCAAAGCAACCCCAATCCACGGTACGTATTTATTTATTTATTAAAATCTACCACAAAGTCGACTATTTTTTTAAATTTTTACGTTGTTGAGTTATTACGAGTTAAATAATTATAACTTTATTGTTTATCAATATTTTTCAAAGCAAAAAAACTCAAACTTGACAACACTCTGTATCAATTATGTGTAAAATCCTGACATTAATTTCCTGAAATCCTGATTAATTAAAAATTAATCCTGAAACAAATTTATCACATTCATAAGAAATATCTACAATATCCCTTGTTCCGACGACAAAAGCATGAATATTATTTCTGAAGAAAAATCCCTCGATGAATCACACGATCGAGGATGAAAGTACTGGATCAAATTCGCCGTGAATCATATTTAAGAGGATCAATAGCTATCCATCACGATGAAAAATGGAAAAACAAAAAAGTCGTGCTCTCCGTTGTGACAGCGTGTTATCTTTGCACTTCCCAACGAGTGGAAAGTCACGAGGAAAGCATAAAACTTACTCTGCTGAACTCGGAGGAGATTAACGGCGATTTCGCGCAAACGCGACAACTCTTGCTGATCCATGGTGCGCCTTTGCTCGCGCTGACAGGACGACAATGATCCACTTCTCGCCGGCAGAGTTGTTCCTTTCCTTAATAACGGCACTGTTGGCGAAACACATTTTCTTTTTTCTTTCGTCTCCAACCTGTGCGCGTTCTTATTTTTTGTTCACACCCACGTCGACAGATAAGGAAAGACAAGTTGGAAAAGCTTCGAAGCGAAAAAAAGCACGCAGCTTAGCGATGAAATTTGTGACACTGCGAGAAAAGCCGGAAATGAACGAAGCAAACGAATTTCTTTTTATCGCACGCGTACACGCAGCCCTTTTTCCCTTATCGCCCCCTTCCCGCTGATACGAAGTTGACCAACGAAAAAGTACGAAAACGCACATATATTGTTTAACTTGATTTTTTTCCATATCGCTCATCCTCTAAAAAAACTGTCATAACATGGCTCGGATCTATTCACATGACATTTTATTTATTACTCGTAAAAAGGTTAATAAATTCTAGAATCAATCAAATCATTACATTAAATAAATATTGACATCGGAGTGGCCTCAGCAATGTGTAAAAAAAGCGCGGTTTTCTCAAAACAGTATTCTTGTGTTATGGCCGTTTTGGAGTGGATGAGCGATATTTCAAATATTCAATACGTAGATAACTAAAAAGATATTTCAAATATTTCAAAGTAAATATAAATTAGTTTTCATAGTTAAATATTAAATGAATTTTCATAAATTAAAACTAGATTTCAAAGTAAATATAAAAAGTTATTTCAAAGTAGATAACTAAAAAGATATTTCAAATATTTAATAAGTTAGATAACTAAAAAAAAATGAGACAAACAGAAAAAAAGATTTAGACAAAAGTTACCTGTTTCGTTATGCAAAAAACTACTCGGAAATAGCTTCCCATATTGAAAAGTAAAGTTGAGCGTGAAATAACCGTGCAAATCGGGACCAAATGAAAATTCCCAACACCATTATTTTCGTTTCTCAAAACCGTGAAACTTTTGTTCGAAACACTTTTTCCTAAAACGCATCCCTCTCAGGATATTTCGTTGTGACGACTTGAATGGTACACCCTGTATACGGGGTGTCCCAGAATTGAATGCGTTCCCTGAAATGGGAGCTTGCGGGTGAAATTCTGAGTTGATTGATATAAGCATGTGTGGGTCTGAGATCAAACCCTGAATTATTATTAATTTTTAAACGCGGGCCAATCAGGTGCGTCCGATACGCCAGCTCATCGGGCGCATCTGATTGGCCCGCGTTTGAAAATTAATAATAATTCAGGGGTTGATCTGAGACCCACACATGCTTATATAAATCGACTCAGAATTTCACCCGCAAGCTCCCATTTCAGGAAACACAGTCAGTTCTGGGACACCCTGTACATTTACCAAGCGACGCGGGTACGGATGAATCCGGAGGAGAAGTGCACCGGAGGTGCGTGGGCGTTCATTCATTCGAGACTCCGTCCACACTCTCGATATCACCACAAATCGAAGTCGCGACAGACTTACTACTAAATATTCACCACTCACCGTATTTTTATTATTTTCAATGTAAATAATTTTGTTACACCCTTCATATTGTAAGCGATCAATATAAAATAACCGTACTCTCGATTGAGAATTAATTTTTTTAAGCCAAGTGTTTCTCCCTCTCCCGAAAGATGTTGAAGTTTGCATAGTTGGCATGCAACGAAAGTTTATTCCTCATTAGAGATTCACGACCTCGATGGATAAAAAAATTATAGATTTTAATAAAAATGTAGAAATTAAAAAAAAAATTAAAGATCGAACTTTCGTAGCAAACTTCAACGCCATTCGCTCGCCAAGGCTGCCAACTTTTAGCGGGACCCTGAAATCTCGTTTTAACTTTCGTCACGAGTGTCTCGTGAGAAAGAGCGGAAGGCAAGATGGCAATTAACCGGCAACTGACGTACGACATGCGCCCGAGCAACCCCCCTTAAGGAGCTCGCGTTATTTTCTGCGCTCTTATTTTCCGCTTCTTCTTCGCCTATGATCGCTAATAGCCGAGTACAGTTAGCAGTTGAAGTGCCACGTCTCGAAACGGTAACTCGCGGAAGCGTCGAATGAGATTGAAGATGGTTGGGATGTAAAGAAAATTTATATTTCTCAATTTAATCAGAATTCTGAATAGCTTTAATTTTTTTCGCCATAGTTCGCCTACGAGAATTCCCAAAGTATTTTTTTGCGATACTCACTTGAAAATCGGTAATTTAAGTTCCAAAAAAAAAAAGATCCTGTGTGATAATAAAAATGAGGCAATAAAAATATCACGAGACAAATTTCGTCGCTTTTCGCTGCAACGGAAAAACTTTTTTATATTTTATATTTCTTATTTTTATCGTTATCTCAAATATTTTCTTCCCGATTACGATCGTATATCTGCAAATCAACATCTCAAAAATCGGCAAGCGAAACTAATCGGTAAATCGGTAAAACGGTAAAGCCACGACTTTTTACCGATTCTTTTTTTTAAAGATTTTACCCATTATATTTTCTTCTGAACTGTTCTGAAAAAATGATTTTCGTTGGATCCGGATGAACGGTCTTGAAGTTTGCATTGTTGCGATGCAACGAAAATTCTTTTTTTTCTCTTCCTTTATTCCTTTATTTTCATTATTATCGACAAGATTTTCTTGCCAATTTATGTTGTAGATTTCAAACAAGGACCTTGAAAAACGTTTGAAAGATTATTGTAGCCCAAATCAGGGAAAACAAATTTAGGTTATTAAATAAAACTTCATCGTCGTTGCCTTCCAACGATGCAGACTTATGACGTTGAAGTTTGCATCGATTGAATGCAACGATATATATATATATATATATATATATACACACATTTTTAATTTTTCTATTTCTATCGTTACTCGAAACCTTTATTTGCATATTGATGTCGTAAATGTCTAATAAGAAACGTAAAAAAGTTTGAGCGATTTTCACAGCCTAGATCATAACAAAAATTGAGCTGAGAAGAATGAATTTTCGTTGCATTCCAAAGATGCAAACTTTACCATAATTTCCAACGATGCAAACTTCAATCTCGCCAATCACGATAATCGCCATATATGTCTGCGAGAAAGTTCTCGAAAGAATAATGGAACAATGAGTTTCATCAATTATTTAACATGCTGGATTCCGATGTAGCTACGTATGAGAGGGAGAGAGAGAGAGAGAGAGAGAGAGAGAGAGAGAGAGAGAGAGAGAGATGTTTCTACTGTTGGATTGGAATCAAGTAAGAGAGTGTACTGTTCACTAGTTATGGCGGATCGTTCGGAAGAGCCGTATGAGGCGAGCAGACCATGACTCATGTGGCTCCAATAGTCGCGTGGGAGGAATAACGAGACTGTCTTAACGCACGGCTGATAATCATTGTTCGCATGTGTGTATACTTCTTGACTGTTCACGTTGACATGTGTAATGACAATCCGCGTAAATGCACGTGCGTGTCAACGACATTTGCATACATCGTGACGTTAAAATTAGCAACGTTGAGCTGCAACGAATTTTTTTTAATCGTCAACTTCTTTTCATACAAATTCTCGCGGTTCCAGGCTACGAGAAGCGCTCGAAATTTGTTAACGATTTTTTGTCTTCAAGTTCTATAACCTACTTTCCAAATGTACAAGTTTTGGACGATGTCGAAAGTAAACAAAAGGATTCTGTTGTTTCGTCCGAAAGGAAAATTTAGGTGCCTCGTATCAATACAGTCAATCACCCCCATGTCCTACGATCTTTTTTACTTTTACGGAAAAAAGCATTTTTTATCTTTTTCTTTTGTGTATGTACTTCCCTCGCGATTTTTTAAACTAGTATTATCGTCATGAAGTGCACTGTTAAGCGATAAATAAATGACCAAGTAAAGACTAACGTTGATGCCTTAGATGTTGATCAATAGTTGAACAAAATAAGTTCGAGAGAATCAGCCCCTAAAGTCCACATGATGAAAAAATACTAGTCCAAATCACTCCCAATTGTTTTTAAAAACTTCCAAGAGAAGAGTACATACATAAAAGAGAAAAATAAATTTAAAAAACTTATATATACATTATTATAAATTTATATAAAACTTATTTAATTTAATTAAACTTAAGTTTTAATTAATATAAAATTTAAATTATAAATTTATTAATAAGTTAAGTTTTAATTAATAAAATAAAAAATTTAATTAAGTTAATAAAATTAAACTTAAGTTTAATTTTATTAATAAGTTTAATAATTTAATTAACTTAGTTATTTATTTACTTATAAGTTATTTACAAGAATTTACGAATTTAATTTTGTATCTTATTTACGATATTATTATATATATAGGCTGCATAATATCCATAGCTACTTTTTGTCATCATACGAGGGACAAAAATTAAAACCCATGCTACAGGATAACGCGACATTTTTTTATATTCTTTAGTCAGTGTTTGCAAATGTCAAAACTATGATTAGTCGTTCCAAGATATGGTCTCTCAACGTCAAGGAAGAAAAAAAATGGTAAAGCCTACAAAGTGATCGTTGCGCGTGTTTTTCAGCGCAACAATAACTCATCGCTCCGGCGGACAAAAGGGACGAGCTGCTTGTGTTTTGGATCCTGTGGGACGCGTCTCTGGTGCTAAAGTGAACGAGGATTAAAAAGAAGAAGAAAAAAGGTCGCCGCTGTCGTGCGAAATTTCGCCAGCTCTTCACGCCGCTCAGCAATCTTTCGTCGCCCCCCGTCCCGCCCCTCGCGCACATGTATGCATAACTCCTGTATCCTTTCTACTTTCTTTCCTTCTTTAATGACTTGGAAAAAAAAACCAAAACGCGGAATCTTCTTTTGTTTTTTCTTCTCTCGTAGCGCCGGCAATTCGCTTCTAACAAAACGGCCCCGTCTTTTTCTCAAGATGACGGGTCGGGGCAAACACGTGTCGAGAAATAGCGCCCACGAGGGGTCGCCCGGCTTGAAAAAAAAAATTCTTCGACAAATAAAACAATTCAATTTAAAAAAAAGAGAATTGCCCTTCGTCAAAGGCACATCGATCTCGAGACGAAAACGCGTTGTGAAAAAATACAATTTAGAAAAAGATTCAAATTATTGGTTAAAAAAAGGCCAAATAGAGATATATAATCAATCTGAAGATATTAATATTTTTCTTATCAGTTTACTTTTTTCCTCTTCCTTCAGCCCAAGATACAAAAATATAAGTTCCAGGCGAGGGAGGATTTTTTTCCACCTCGAGTTTCGCCACGAGATGCACAAGAACTCGCTCCTCTGCGACGAAAACCTTCGCGCTATTACTGTACCGTGCTAGTTTGAGCGCGCGTAACCAAAGTGCTGTACCGAGATATCGCGTTACACGAGCGGTGCGCCGGATCTCTCGAGCATTGTGTTCTTGCGTTACACGATGCCGAGGATCGGAGGGAAGAGAGAAAGCACAGAGAACGAGAGCGAGAGAGAGAGAGAGAGAGAGAGAGAGAGAGAGAGAGAGAGAATAAAAAGCAGCGAAGAAAAAGGTACCTATTCATGTTTGTGCTGTTGGTAAGACACACCGGGAGCATCTCAAGCCGTCCATATATATCTCTACCGAGCTACTTTATATCCTGATGTTGTCGTTCTTCTTGCGACAGAACATTACGAAACCCGACCTCGATGCACTCGACCCTATTAACGGCATTAATTAACGACAATTGTAGGGTACTTGCCTCAAAAACTACAATTCCCCAACTCGAATATACGAACTTATCATGTTTCGCGGAGTACCTACGTGATATATGTGTAGACGTATACGTATCGGTATTGTGTGGCGTTGAAGTTTGCTTTATTTATTTTCTTCAGAATTTTGGCCCAACACAGAATATCGAATTCGAAATTCAGTAAAATTATTTTTCACGGGGGTCCCGTACATGAAAAAGAAGCAGAATTTGTTTTTCTTACTCTGGCATGTGAATTCTCATTTTTTAAAGCTCATTGAGCAGAGTACAAATATATATATATTTTTCTTTTTTATCTGTAAATATAGGAAATGACGGGCCGTCAGAGTTGTCAGTTTTAGACCATTTTTGTTACGGGGTTTATCTCAAAAATTAAGCTAGTTAGAAATTTGGAATTTCTGTATATTATGTACCATATACTGTATTTGAACAACTAAACCCAATTTTAAAGTTAATTTGTCATATGTACGGAACTCTAATAGTGCAAGGCCCGACTCGCACTTGAACGAGTTTTTCCTTCCTAATATATGCGCAGCTTGAATTTGCAAACAACGATTTTGGACAATGCGGAAAATGAAAAAATTAAAAAATATATTTTTTTTAATTAAAGAGAATTTTCGTTCCATGCCGACGATGCGAACTTCATCATCGTCATATAATGATGTTTAAGTTTGCATCGTTGGAATGCAACGAGATATTTGAAAAAATCGCTTTTTTCATCGCCTCAAACCTTTTTTTGCAATTTTTGGTTGTAAATTTCTAATAAGAATACGTAGAACCGTTTCAGCGATTTGCACATTCTAAATCGGCTGAAAAAAGTTTGAGTGGTTAAGAAGAATTTATATTCGTTGCATTCCAGCGATGCAATATTCATCGTCATCGTATATGTAGAGATTTGTATTAATAACGTAATAAATATGCAAATATATAGTATACATACATACGTATATACGTATTCAAAACAAATTCACTACATCAGTATATGCTATAAATAAAATGGTACGTATATCATATAGTAAATATGATGCTGTACTTCATACGGTACGTGATATTTATATGTGTACACACAAGGTGGCCCGAAAACGGCGGTTTAAAAAGAAAATTAGATGCCTCGTATCAATACCTGTCCTAATCAACCCCATATATGTTCTACGATCTTCTTTAGTTTTCAATAAAAACAGCATTAAAATTTTTTCATTGATTTTTCTGGTAGCCTATTTTGTTTCTCTTTTATATAGATACGTTCCTTTTGGAAGTTTTTGAAAGCAATCGGGAGTCGATTAGACGAGTATAAGTGTTTTTTTAATCTAAATTTCGTGACCGATTCTGTTGAACCTATTTTGTTTAACTTTTGATCAAAATCTAAGACATTGAGGTTAGTTTTCAGTTGGTCATGTAGTTAGTGCTTAACAGCGCACTTCATAACGATAATACGAGTTTTTTAAATCGTAGAAAAGTAGGAACACGAAAGAGGAAAATAAAGAATGCTTTTTTCTCGAAAAGTAAAAAAAGATGGTCGAACATACACCACGATGATTCGGATAGGTATTGATACAAGACAATTACATCTCCCTTTTCGACGTCACTTTCCGGCCACCATATATATATATATATATACACACACACACACACGCGCGCGCAAACGTAAGGATACATTACTATATTAGAAATAGTCACATAAAGGGTGTCTTAAAATGACCTGACATTTTTAATTATTAATAAAACGTATTATTTATTTGAAAAGTACGAATATTTTTATTTTTCATATAAGGTAGAAACATGGAGGTCATGTGTGGAACACACATTCTTTCAACAATATAGCGCAACCTGCCACACTGCAGGCGAAACAATGCAATTATTGCAGACGAAAATAAAAATATTCGTATTTTTCAAATAAATAATACATTTCAATAATAAATCAAAATGTCAGGTCATTTTGAGACACCATATATATATATATATATATACACACACATTTTTTTCAAGGTCAAGCGAATGAAGATCAGTCGGACGCGAGTCACGAGCATCTCTCAACGAACCCATAGTGACTAGAATGTCAACATCAGGTCATGCATTGTTTGCTGCCTAAATAGCGAAATAAATCGTCAAATGCACCATCATAATTGGTACACCGAGTTGCCTGTAATTTTTTCTTATTGTACTGTATTTTCGTTCTCCAACGCTCTCGTGCTTTTGTACGAGCCATGGAATTCACATCCGTTTATGGTATACTGTTAATAAAGTCATCGAGCTTAACTCGAGAGTTAATTGCAAAGTAACGAGGGCATGAGATATTTCGGCCCAGTAATTTACGGAGAGAAAAGAACAAAAATGGGCTTTGTGAGAGTGTGAGGAGTCGGGCGCGTCAATGGGAGATGAAACTGCACAGCGCGACGCTCAGCGCAATGCTCAGCGCGACAACGCGGTCGTTGCCAATTATGAGAAGAGCCGCACGTACGCAACGTGTACGATTTGCACAATGTGTCGGCAATCCGTGATCCGAGAAATCGATTCATCGAGTACGTGCGCGCTCGGTAGTTTGCGCAGCAAGGAATATACCGAAAAGAAAGAAGCGAGGCGCAAAGGGCGATTTGGAAAGACTACCTGTCTAGAACCCGAAAAAAAGTGAATTTCGACAATTTTTTATAGATAATCAGTTGATGGAATGGAAATTTCGTTCGATGGCCTATTTCGTTAACATTTTCCAGCTATATAGAAATATTCTAGCATTATAGTCTAATTCGTTCTACATATCTTCAAGTATATTTTTAAAAAAATTCACAGGATTTTGTAACAAAATGGCTGCATTGGAGTTTGATTAAGCGAGTCACCTTTGTCTAATAGTGTTCTGCGGCAACTGTCCATTCTTCACGGATTCAATTGAATTTTTATTTGCATCCCATTAACAACATTCTACAGTGAGGTACGTAGGGGTTTTACGATATGTCGAAAACTTTTTGTAAAAATCAGTATCTTCGGTGATTTTTCTGACCGAAGACAATTTGTTTTCCGAACATGCACCATTCAATCAAAAACGGACATTTTTTACTTTCCTACGTGCTTCAAAGACAAATTTTATCTAGAACTCAAATAATTTAAAGAAAATGTTCAAGGTAAACAATTGGAGAACTGTTGCCGGCCGCAGGACACTCTCGGACAAAGTTGACTCGCTTCATCGAGCATCGGATTTTGATGGAAAATCACGTAAAAAAATTTGTAAATATACTTGAACATATGCAGAATAAAGGCCACTAAGCGAAATTTTCATTGCATCAACTGGGTATCCATAAAAAATAGTCAAAATTCACCGCGGTTTCCGGGTTCTAGACTGGCTAGTCCTTCTCAAGCGATGAAGGAAGCAATGCGGCAATGTGCGTTCAATTCGTGACTCACAAACGCTACTGTCACCGCTCATCGTATCCTCATCGATGTCGTATTCAAAATTATTCTTCTTCTTCCGCCTTATTATGGAGTTCCACATCTTCCTGTAGTTCGCCATTTTTCAATCAGCCAGCGCCCCGTTATGTTGATACTGACTTTATTCGTTCAACTGGAAGTGAACGAGTGTTGCGACATCAGCGACCTAATAACTCGTTTCACGAGTAAAATATTTGCAATCGTGACATTTTTCAATAGGTCGAGAGAAAATTCTTCAACGATCACGATGTTCTCACTTGTCTCACTTGTGATAACATTGATCCGACCACTCGCCTCGTTCACCGATAATTGTCGGGGTAGAAACGGGATTGGAGCATTAAAACGAAAAAGGAGAAAAAAAAGAAAAAGTTCCCGCGATTAACGCGATACGAGACGAGGGATCGTGTTTTCTTTGCGTCGCTTCATTTGCACATAGTACACTCTAGGTCGTTTTGCGCACTTTCGCAGATAGGAACGCAGGGACGAGAATGTCGATCACACGAGCCACATAACCGGAACATGGGTGATGCGTCCCGTACGCGCACTGTCATTAAAACGGTAAATGTATTTTCGCTCGATCGCGAAAAAAGCAGTGAGATAGGGAGAGAAAGAGAGAGATCCCGAAGAAAAAAAGAAAGCGAAATTTTGAATGAAAAAAGATATATATATATATATATATATATATATATGAATATAAATGTATATTCATTCAAAAGAGAGAGAGAGAGAGAGAGAGAGAGAGAGAGAGAGAGAGAGAGAGAGAGAGAGGGGGAGGGAGGGAGGGAGGGAGGGAGGGAGGGAGAGAGAGAGGGAGGGAGGGAGAGAGAGAGAGAGAGAGAGGGAGGGAGGGAGGGAGAGATTGATTGATTGATTGATAGAGTTTATTATGCCCCAGTGTACTTTCGGGCAAAAAATGATGAAAGCATAAGAAATCCAGTAAACAAGATACAAAAAATAATAATAGAGAAAACAATAGAAAAGAAGGAATATAAAGCAAATTAAGAAAATAAGGAAAACAAGAAAACAAAGCAATAAGGAAAATAAAATAAAGTAAAGTAAACTAAAAGTAAAGTCCAATGAAATAACATAAAGTACCGCCGACAGTGAGTTCTAGTAACGCCAAAAAATAACAATGAAGAAGCGCATGACGCAGCATGCACAAGCGGGAAATCATAAGGAGGTAAGCGTGAGAAACGTCGCAAGACGCAGCATGCGGAAGCCAGAAATCATAACCAATAAAAATAAAAATAACAATAGTAATAATAATAATAATAATAATAATAATAATAATAATAATAATAATAATAATAAGGCGTAAAACATACAATCATAATGATAATTGTACTAATGATAATGATAACAATGATAATAATAATAACAATAATAATAATAATAATAATAATAATAATAATTATTATTATTATTGGCGTAGGGAAGCTGGCGTGCCCATCGCCCGGGGGAGCGCAACTCCCCCGCAATAGCCACCGACGTGCCAGGCCAACCACCTGGCACGCCGAAAACTAGGTTCGAACACCACCTAGTCAAGCCCCCCACAACCGGTCCCTCTCGGATGGGGACCAAGGATCAGTTGGGAGGGGCACCCGGATAGGATCCACGGTAACGACCACGGCTCGAAATCGGCGCCTCGAGTGGACGGAGGAACTCAAGGAAGACCTCATCCGCTGCTGGAGGGATAGCGTACCGTCGCGGCGGGGCTACATGGCGAGGTTGCAGGCCCTGTGGAGCCAAGAGCACCCAGAGCTTGCACACCTCTCGCAACAACATCTGCGAGACCAGGCTGCCCGCTTGCGACGACAAGGCTACGATCTCTTGTTACTACCACCAGAGCTGTCCGGCAGGCGCTCTTCCGCGCGTTCCGCACGGAGCTCTGCCGGACGGCCTCAAGATCGAACCCCCCGGCAGTCGGAACCCCCCCGTTGGCGCGTCGATTTGACAGAGGACTGGGGAACAAGGAGGGAGAGAATCACTGGGAAATTTTCTCTTCAGCCTGGTTGCCTAGAAGCGGCAAATGAATCCCTCGCGTCAGCAATCCCCGAGACCGCTGATCTCCTCAGCTTGAACTGGGCTGTGTATCGCGCTGCTGTTGAGTCGAAGCCTCAGACACGCAATGATAAGGCGGCGTTTGTGGCTAAGACTCGGCGGCGCGTTGCACAGCTCCAGAATAAGATCAATGAAGCGCGGAGGCAGGCATCCCGTGTTCAGTGTGTGTTAGACTTCATTACGGCGGGGAGGGCGTTTACCCCTAAAATCCGAAAAATCAGCTCGGAACTGAAATGCCGTCACCACACATTGAACAAAGCTATCCTTCTTATTGTGAAGGAACGCTACGTGGAGAAGGTGCGGAACCTGGGGGTTGCGAAGCAATCCCTAGAGAGGCGGCTGGGTCGGGCGTTAGACAACGCCCTCTTCCGTTCTGACCCAGGCCGCTGGTTCCAACCACCTACGCCTGCCCCCGACACAGCGCCAACAGCTGTTCAGGTGGAGCGGTTTTGGGGAAAGCTGTATAGCGAGGCGGATCATTTTGATGAAAGCACTCCAGCTCTGGGACGGTTCGACACGTACTGCCGGCAACAGCCGAGTCAGCGTGGCGACTGTTTTCCAGTCACGCAGGGTGAGGTGGAGAAGGCGGTGAGTAGCATGAGGAACCACGCCGCTCCCGGGCCGGATGGGATTAACATCTTCTGGTGGAAGAAATTCACGTGCACCCATACCCATCTGGCCCGCATCTTCTCATCGTTCATCGATGGGACGGTGCCAATCCCTGCGTGGCTGACAGAGGGAAGAACGGTGTTAATCCCCAAAAAAGGGGATCTGTCTCATCCGGAGAACTACCGCCCGATAACGTGTCTGAATGCGCTCTGTAAGATCTTCACAAAGATTCTTTATGAGCGTGTTCTGGGCGAGATCGAGCCTGCATGGCGGGAGATACACGAACAAAGGGGATCCAAGAGGGGACTGGGAGGTTGTAAGGAGAACCTGCTGGTGGACCGCTGCATCACGCAAGACGCGGTCCAGCACAAGCGTAACCTCTCAGTCGCTTGGATAGACTACCGTAAGGCGTTCGACACTGTCAGTCACAAACTGATTATACACCTACTCGAACGCCTTTCGGTGAGTCCTTACATAGTGGGATGCATTAGGCAACTCATGCCGCTCTGGAAGACACGCTTCACAGTTAAGACTAGTGAAGGCAACGTGTCGACCGGAGTGGTGGGGTATAGGAGGGGGATTATCCAGGGAGATTCTCTCAGCCCCCTCCTGTTTTGCATCTCACTATTACCCTTGTCAATCGCCTTGCGGGCTGCACGCGGGTACGAAGCGGGGCCCCCCGGGGAGCGTGGGCGAGGGATCACCCATTTATTTTATATGGATGACCTCAAGCTATACGCTCCGGGGGAGGGGGGGCTTAAGCTCCTCTTGAACATCGTAGCGACGTACACGCGGGCGGCGGGAATGGACTTCGGATTGGACAAGTGCGCTGTTCTTCATCTCAGGAGAGGGAGAGCAGAGGGTGTCGCGGCTGATGTTCGGCTGGTGGACGGGAGCGTCTTCAAACACCTGGACGCCGGAGGGTCTTATCGGTACCTTGGCATCGATCAGCGTTCTGTACAAGACGCTGAGGGTGTCAAGGAGGCCCTCCGCAGCGAGTATAGGCGGCGTCTCAGACGGATCTGGAAATCAGATCTGTCTGGGAAAAATAAGATCACTGCCACCAATATGCTCGCTGTCCCGGTCCTGCTCTACTCCTTTGGCGTCGTCAAATGGCGCAGAGACGAGCTTAAACAGCTGGACATCGGCACACGCAAAATAATGAACATCCAGCGGAGTCTGCACCCTCGATCTTCCACCCCGCGCCTCTATATGCTGCGTCAGAGCGGCGGGCGTGGGCTCCTGGGATTGGAGTGTCTTCATGACCGCATGGTCCTCGGAATAGCAAGCGATGTAATAACGAGCTCGGACCCGCTTCTGGAGATTGTGCACCAGCATGAGCTTCATGGGGCGGGTGCTTTTCTTTATAAGGCGGCAGATCGTGCGGCAGAGACCCTCGGCTTGGAGTTCCGCCGGCGCCGGCGTGGCGCCTTGCCAATAGACTCCGTCGCTCGGTTGCCCAAGTCCCGACGTCGGCGGGCAATCAGGGCTGCCGAGCAGACTGTCCTGACTCGGCAGCACGTGGACAGACCCATGCACGGTGTGTTTTTTCACCACATCGAGGAACAGGGGCTGTCCACCCAGCTGACCTTTTCCTTCTTGCGGTCAGCTGGACTGATGTCCGAGACCGAAGGGTTTATCTGCGCCTGCCAAGACGGAGTCATCAACACCCTGGTCTATCGCAGTCGCGTTTTGGGTCAGCCTCTGCCGACCACTTTGTGTCGTGCATGCAAACAATCGCCGGAGACACTAATGCATCTACTGTCGGCATGCCCAGTATATGCAGTCTCCGGATATATCTATCGCCATAACGCGGCCCTAAGAGTGTTGTACTATCATCTACGGCACTCTTATGGGATAGACCGGGAGCCCGTGCCGCCTTATTTACCAGGAGATATTGAGTCCGTTGTCGTGGGCGAGAGGTGCAAGATTTATTGGAACTTCTCATTCGCGACCATCGGGCCGCTTCAAGCGACTAAGCCTGATGTTGTCCTCTTCGATTTCGACGACAAGACGATATACGTTATTGAGTTCTCGGCTCCGGCCGAAGTGAACGTGTCGCGAAAGGAAGAGGAGAAACGGCTCAAGTATCAGCCTCTCCTGGCCGAGCTACGTCGTTTGCACCGAGGATTCAGGGTAACTCTCGTTGTCCTCATCATCGGCGCGCTAGGGGGGATGAAAGAGTCTTTTGTATCGGGCCTCGCTAGCATACCGGTTTGCAAACCCGGTGTCCGGTTGCTGGCAGGTCAGATGCAGAAGGCGGTCATACTTGGGTCCCTCCGTTTACTCAGGCAACACGATTGTGGACTGCGGTAGCCGCTAACCCTCTGG